>JAOVYW010038087.1:5000-23916 GCA_025775045.1 Hiodon tergisus | reverse complement strand
ACTGCACGTGGTGCGGACTGTGTAGACTGCACGTGGTGCGGACTGTGTATACTGCACGTGGTGCGGACTGTGTAGACTGCACATGATTTGATTCTGTCCGTCAGTTCCAGGGTTTTTCACAATACCAGTCTCGCATCCTTGCTGACGTTTACCCAGGCTGAGGAAAGACGGCACAGTCATCAGAATCTGGATGAATCTGGACGAGCAAACCAAGCCTCCGTGGCCACATGAAGACCCGGGAAATGGCAGAGACAGCAGAGAAGGACAGTGACTTCTCCAGACACAGCTTGTTTCACATCCTTGTTGTTCTGCCCGCCCTTTTTCCATGGGCAGAATTTTCTTTTTTGGTACCGATTTTTGCATTATTCAGCAGAGATTCCCGTAAAGCGAAACCCCCAAACACACACACACACACACACACACACACACACACACACACACACACTGACTGACATGTATTTGTTACCCAGATACCACATGATAATAGAACATGTCAGTACATATTGTTATCCTTCACTTACTTCTTCTATAGAACTGTAACATCAAAAACACCAAAAACAGCAATGATAATAACTAAAGCCTGACTTTATAGACACAAGGCTTTATAACCATAGATCCTTGTTTTCCCTCCGGAGAGCTGTTCCCACAATCATTTTTCTGCTTACTACTGAAAAAGTGTTAAACCGAGCCAGATATAATACTGAAAATACACAAGGGGCCAATTGTGGTGAACAATCTAAACCTGTAATGAAGGGCAGGAGACTTTGGTAATGAGATGGTTCTAGGTGAAGTTTAGTGACTACAGAATAGGAGTCATGGTCAGATGACTGGGTGAAGAGAGTCAGATGAGAGACTGCTGCCTACAAACAGCTGTTCGTCAAGCAATGACATCATCGCAATGAATTTGTCATTCTAGTGACACAATGCACGACCGGAAAAACGCGGGCACAGCTGACCAAGATTTCCCTGTCAGGTTTTAAATTATAAACGAGAACGGCAGCTAGAAATGAATTCAGAGCCAATGGCTCTTCTCATGTCATCGGAAATTCCAGCATAGCTAGCTCTCTCTGAAGCATTTACAAGACCACGGACTCCATACCTTGGTGACAGAAGATTTGGGGTTTATTTTGCAGCGATGCAGTTTACCTTAAACTGCTCTGTCATGCGCTTCAAAATCTATACAAGGGATGCATCTACCAGCTGGTACAGAGCTCAAGGAAATGACCCGTGGTAGCCTGGTAAAGCTGAACACCTCTTCCTTGCATTGAAAATGTCTTCCTCTGACGCTGGGGCACTCTGATTCAGACAACTCACACCATCGATTCCTGCGATAACCTCATATCTAGCACACAAGGAATAAATATGCATTTTGATAACTGTCACTTTGAACACTTTTTCCATAGAAGATTTCACTCCAAAGCACAGCTCCAGGAGAAACAGCTCGCGTGCCATTCAGCTGAGACAACTGTTTACTATCAAGCACAGATCTTGCTCGTTGGGAACTATAGAACTTGCATTAAGAACACAAGCAAACTTTATTCATTAAATAAAACACAGTATTTATTAACTTCATTAATAAGTTAATCTTAATCTCATTTTATTTTATTTTGTTGAAAAAAAATATCCAGAAATTCAACTGGGTTCATTTCGAAACAGTATAAACGGGTTAAAATTGGTTTTAAACATAAATTGTCAATTTTTTCTTTGAGTGTGGTGGGGTGGGGAAATCTGTTTAAACTGTAAATAAAGGGGCTTCACAATTAGTGTCCATCACTACAGATTGTTGTGGTCAGTATGATAAACACAAAACATATTTTGCTGAATTACACGGTTTCCTATCCTTCCTATTAATAACAATGTATTGTTATTTATTCATTTCTGACGCCATAGGACATATTTTTGTTTCTTCCTTACCTGCATTGACAGTTTTCAAAATATAGTAATACAGATAAGAGTGGATTAGGATTGGAAAACTATACCTGTCACTAGCCAGTCAAATTGCATTTGATTGTTATTAAGGCCACCGTAGTGTACATGTTTTGCCATATAAAAAATTTTCATTCCTATTTAGCATCTTTATATGGAGTGCCAAATGTGACATTGGCGGGGACCAAATAAAAAATTTGGCAAACTGATATTTGCAGTTTACATAGTTCTATTTTATAGCCTTTTCTCTTTATGAGTAGAAGAAATGTGATTTTCATTCATTCAAATGTTTTTTTTTTTTTTTTTTTCGGGACACATGATTCAATTTTAAACTTCAGTTATAAAGGCTTCTAAAATATTTAGTAATCATGGGGATATGTGTGTAAGTACTAGAATCTATAATTTTCATTGCTGAACGTGTGGTTAAAAAAAACAAAAACAAAAAAAAACCCATTATTCTTGTCAAGTGCCCAACTAGGGGCTGGCATCTGTAAGGACCGGAGGTCAGAATTCCTAGGTGATAATGTGACTAATATTATTACAAATTTTTATCTGATAGGACTGATAGTGGTTTCATTATTTTAAGGACGTGCCTATCCTCCAGTCATCACAGAACCTCCTGTACGGGCAAGCGTGATAAAAGCAAGCTAAAGGATGAGTGGGTTGAAAACCCCCCCCATCTCTGCTTCCTGACTGTCTATGGTTGCCAGGGTTTTTGTCATAAGTAAATGGGTAATTCGAAATCGCAGTAGAAAAAGGAAGAATAATTGCCGATTCCAGGTTTTCAGAAAGTATTGTTTCCCTCTTTTTACTTTTTGTTCTCTTTTTCCTTAATACTTGCTATGTTGCTTAGCAACAAAGTTTGTGAAAAGAATTCCTATTTTCACTGCACATCATTTTTTAGATGTAAATTTTAGCGGTAGACCCATCGACACCAGTACCTTGATTGTAAATATCTGTTTAGAATGTTCACAGGAAGCACTGTTCAGTTCACAATTTGCACCCCTCTGCAAAAGATTCAAGACAATTAAATTCAACACATAAAGTGTCAAAAAATGCAGCAATGGAAAATAACTTACGGTTTTAATTCTCCCTATTTAAAAAAAAAAACATGTGGGATGGAGTTTGGTTCTCAGTGGCATGTCCAGAAAACAGTTGCCTACGGATAAGATTTTGGACAAAATAGTTATGGACACGTGTATCTAGCTGCCTTGCCGTGTGAAATGGGGCTTGAAACAGAGAACCCGGTACCTCAGGCATCTGAATCCACACAGAAGCCCCTTTCCCCCGGTCGCTTCAGGAATTATATCGGCTCCTGTCCCCCAAAAGATCCCAGAAAGCGCGAATGTGGCAATGAAGAAACAGGGAAACAGTTGTTTACAAAGGTAATAGAAAAGACTAAAAAACGCTTTGCACATCGTGTTACATAACATCCGACTGTGTTCTTTATTTTATTCAGGGACAGTTACTCATGCATGGTGCAATGTTCTCTGACTTGTTTACTACAAAGCATTTGTTTGGTTAGCAGCGTTATTAGGGCGCACTGCATGCAGAGCAACAGATATGTGGAGAATGGAGGGCCGGCGCTTGTAGCCCCCCCGGGCGTTCACACCCTTGGGCTCTTGGTTCTCCCAGGTCCCACGGGAGCCTGGACCACTAGCCACGGGGCCAGATGACAGCAATCCGGGATCATCCTCCGACACCATACCTCTCACACACAGGGGTAACAAGGACGCACCGAGAGGGACGTTCCTCGTTTGCTTTTTGTTTGTTTTTCTGGATTTGTCGGGGTGGGTTATACCCCAGTCTGATCACTGAGCTGGAGCAGATCTGCTGACGTTCTCAGCCAACATCGCGCCCCTTATCCATCCAGGGGGAGGACTCGGATAGTCTTACACTCTCCTATGGTTGATCACCCCTCTACAGCTTAATGACCAGAAATAACAGGAATGGACCGTGGCAGTGGTCAGCTCAGACCCCACATGGCTCCACGGGCCCCAGAAAGGAAATCTCTCCGCTTCTGCAGGAAGGACGCTCAATTCCAGCACTGAATTAGGGTGTATGCTGCACCAGCTGTAGCTGCAGAGGAATCTCTTTATACGCCTACGTCTGGATCCTGCCACTCCAATTAGGAGCAGTGCTCAGCGAGGACTGGCAATTACACCACAGGAAAAAAGTGAGCTGGTGAGATGCGGGTCTATTGTAGTGTCAATTTGTGTTTAGCTCTCTTGCCCGCCCCTCCCTGCCTAAGTCGAAATGTTGAACAGATGGGGGCTACTGTCAATGGCGGTTGCTTGATTTCTAGATAACCTTGCAACCTTGTCATGTAGGATACAGCCCTTTAATAATGCTGCAATGCTAAGATGTCTGGATCCTCTGAACCATTGATTTGTAATTAGAAGGCGGTACTAATGGTTACTTAATGTCACCCTTACTTCAATTTAAGACGGCAGTCATAACTACGTCTTTACTATGTAAACTACGGTGTCAGTTTACTATCGCATTGGCTCAAAGCAGGACATATAGAATGGTTCTACCTTTAACGCTAGACGGTTCTTCCCTAAACTCACTGCCACAAGCGATAATGTTTGTGAACGCAGAAAGAAACAAAAAGCATCTCAAGCCATCTCACGTTTGCCTTTTGTAACGGCGAGCTGTTCTCGTTTTCCCATATTACATAAAAATCAACCATGGACCAAAATATTTACATCTGAATGCACGCAAGGGTCATCTCACTTTGGAGACCGTTTCTTACAGAAAATGCACTTCAGAGAAGTTGAGCAGGCTGTGTCGGAGGACGACTCCGTATTCCGGCACTTGTTGTTTTTCTATCTTGTGAGGGATTTTAATGAATTGGTAGCATCCTTCAGCCCCCATTCATTCCCGCTCTATTCTGCCTTAATGGCTGTCAGCCTGCATGAGTTCTGTCAAGGGAGCCCTTTGAATGTTGGACCAATTTAGCCTGATTGGAGACACTCCACCACAGAGAGGAGAAGAGGAGCTCACGGTTTTGACTGATTTAAAAAAATATATATTTGGATTTTTTTTGTTTGATGTGTGCGTTTTAATTATCGAACCTTATTGATTCCAAAGAGGTTCTCTGCTGCATTAAAGTGCACTGGAATGGTATAGGCTGGCCTAGTTTAATGTTGCCGCGGCGTCACGCTCCGATGGTGCCGTATGGCCGGAAATGAGCATAAAAGCTTAAGGAAGGGACGATTGCCACAAAGCTTCTGCCTTTCAGTGGCGTCCTTGAATGAAATATATAATAGTTGGATACATTTTGAACCATGTTGGGAACTCCAAATAAAATGTCACCTTTCGGGAATATTTATGTATTTGTTGTAAAAAAAAAAGAAAAGATTTAAAGCACTTGGAAATATCTTAGCTATAAGGACCAGATCCAACTTTGATATCCTACTCATCACATTTAATAAAATTTTAACTGCGGTTGCTTTTTTGCGAGTACAGTATTTTTCTTTTACTTAAAATTAAAAAGCTATTAAATACAGTTATGTCAAGAGTGATCACCATGTTGTCAAAGTTTTTATTTGGACCCAGCCAAAGTACAGTCTGGGAAATAACCTGAACGGTATTGCACAAGGTCTTTGTCTCAGGTGGACGCACCACACAGCTAAACCGAGATGTTATTAAATAAATAATAAATATCGAAATGCTGGTGCATTAAGTTTGGGACTATGATTTTCAAATCAATCAAGATCAGTGGATCTTAAAAATAATTGTAATTTTTGTCTCATCGGCAACGTCTCATGTAATTTTGAAGATTCTGCCCTGAATTTCAGGAATCTAATCATGAATGAATTCTGTTCAGTCTCATTAGTTCAGTGGTGAATTAATCTGTGTCATTCTAAAAGTACATCTTGACACACCGTGGGGACTGAGGACACTGTGATTGTAGTGCAAATGACTTGTCTGTTAACGCTAGAGTCACTTTGTTGGTTTATAGAAAATCTCTGTATTAAAAAAACTTTACAGAAACTGCATTTTATGAGCAACTGGAGCCTGGCTGTCTGTGATTTTAGGAGGAGCCAGCTGGTCATTCCAATCCTCTGAACCAACGGCTTTGGATAAATCTGAGACATCCACCCGTTTTTGATAGAACCCTTCAACCCCAGACGGGAGATTCAGCTCAACAGCAAAGCTTCATAAATTCACAGTGCCCTTCCAGAGCAGACGCAACCAAGAGCTGGTTTTGGCCCTGGGGTTAAAGTGTCCAGGAAGCAATATTGTTTGGCCAGCTTCTCCGCTCCCTGATTGCCTCTGGTAACCAAGCCCAGCGCTGCTAACCTCTGTCCGTGGCCCTTTTACGTTTACAAGACGGCCAGCACCCCAGCTTCTGAGGTGAGCTCCACAACGCCTTTGACCGTTGTTCATGTGGCAGAACGTGTGTGGCTAAATGTGAGCCAGGTGTATCCTATGTTGAACGTGCTTTTACCTGCTTGTTCACACTTGATTTACAGTAAAAGGGAAACGCGTGTGGAGAGAGGTATACGTATTTAAGCTATGAATTACAGGTAGGAATGCCAGGCTATTGCGTTGTTTTGCATGAATTATTGAAGCTTCTGATTTATGATAATGTCTTATTTTAAACAAATAAATGCAATGAGACCACAAGCCTATACTTGGCATTTCTAAACGACAGGCACAGCTAATGAAAGAGTATCATTTACATCGCAAATAATAGTGAAACAATGATATTCGCATTAACAATGACAGTAAATAGTGTGATATTCATAAAGACAAAAGACAATAGTGATAAAAAAAGTGCGACATTCACAGTGACAATAGTATTAAGATTACCAAAGGTAATAAAAGTGTAATATTCACATTGCAAGTGGTAATAACATTGTGGTATTCACACTGATAATGGTAATACAATTAAGACATCCCCGTTGGCAATGTTAATAAAACTAATCAAAAAGATATTCACAATGGAAACGAGGAGGATGTAACTGTGCATGATACAATCTTTCTACATTGTCATCATATCTCTTGTACTGCAATTAAATTCTTAAAATCCCTTTTGACAGATAATCTGTGATAACTGCAATTGCAGCTAATTGATTAACATGCGTATTTTGACATTAGTTCTTTCCCCAGTTTTTCTAAAAAAATCGGACTGGTGCAGTTCTAAATATACAGTGGCCTGTGAACAAGCATTGGAATCGGTTACATGGAGTCACTCTGAAGTAAATTTTGAGTCCACATACCTTTGAAAGGTACCGATCAAAACCTCCAACAGTAGAATCTTCGATGTGTCCTCCGGTTAGTTCAGTCACCCTTCTAGGTTAACTTGGACCAATTCACAGCCAAATTCATGACATTTCAGTGCATCTGGGAATTAACTGCAGGTCAGTGAATGGTTTGCAGGTTGTTGTTTATTGAGCAGTGGTCACGTCATGTTGTATATGGATGAAAATGTAGCTACATACATTTGGAATTTCACAAGGTCACTGATTCATTCAGATGTTCCTTGATGTCAATGAACACCTAACGGCAATATACAGTTATAAATAATTTAACCTACACAGTTATAACATTTTTTTATATCAGTGATCACAGCGCGTGTCACATACATGTAGAATAAACATCCACGTTTTGTAAATAGCTCATGCCTGCTGTTTAAGATAAAAATTCTTAATATTTAATTCCTCAAATACGGCCCACGAAAGGTCATCAGCCCTGGTTCCCACACTCCTTAACTCAGCCCTAAGCCTCCAAAAATGATGAATAAACTATTAAAAAATCTGAAACTCTGATCACTATTTCAACCAATTGAATTATGCCAGAGAGAAACGCAGAGAGAGACAGGGTTTGCAGAGGTTTGTGCGTCCAGCCGACATTCAGCTGCACTGCATTCTATCTGGAAGCTACGCTAATCGAAGACAAATCTTCCTGGGGGTTCCAGGGTCCTCCCGTTTAACAGCCCCAGGGTGGGCTGACGAGAATTGGAAGCAGATGCTCAGATGATCATCCCCCAGAAGAACTGGACTGACGCACGACCAGCAGGGCAGAATAAGGGAGTGAAATCGACAGCGGCGGAGGTTTGAGTTACTCAGTGCTTCACCCACACGGCCATCTTTTGACTGGATGCTGAGGAGTGGACGGCGCTGTTAAAAACCCTATGCCATACGGTCCCACATGCGCGTACACATGCTTACCCATTTACAACGTAAGAATGTCGGGCTCACAGACAGGACACTAACGCCACTAAAAGGAAACAAGTTCACTATAAAACAGAGCTCAGGGAGGAGGAACCGTGTAGAAGGCTGAATCGGATTCTAAATTGTGAACATATTTTTGTACAAAATCTTGTCGCTAGGCACACATCTTATGTAGGAATATTTATAGACTCTTTTATGGACCAGGTTGGGATATACACACAGAGAAGTTACCTTGGCTGGGACCAAAGTAAAAGTTTAGCAACCCGCTAGACACACTTTGTAAAGTATGTTTAATAGAGCTTTCTTCTTTACGAGTAGAATAAATAAGATAGAAAATATATTAAATACAGGTATATAAAGTGTAATGCCAGCCAAAGTACCTTTTAGGTATGTATACCCCAACCTGGCTGAGAGGCTGTAAAAGAGAAATAGTTTTTAAAAATCACTCTTTTATGATTCCACTCATGATTCTATCGTATTTCAATACACCACAATGCAATGACGTCTACGTAAAAAAACATTTTTTTAAAAATCAATGGAAATTTTAATCTGGTTCAATGAACAATGTGGTTTTAATATATATATAAATAAAAATTCCATTATCTGTAAAACCCTGACGGAGCCACACGTATCTTTTATTGAGCTGTGAACTTAATTTTGAGAAATTAAAATTTGAGCATTGAAGCAATTCCAAAAAGAATCTGGTCAGCATTCATGATGGTGGCTTTGCATTATTCCCACCTCCTAACCCTCGGGATCTGCAGGTTAGTTTACGTTGTTGACGTCCAATGCATATGGCTGCAATGCGCACGTCCACTCAACATGACATTCCCGACAGCCATGTAACACGTCGTCCTCACGACTTGGACACTGGACCTGCAGAGACGCAGAGATGTAACCTTCTGTCATATCGCTGAGCACAAGAACTTTAATAAATCGATTAGAAAATATCTCCCGGATTGTGGAATCGCAGAACACTGTAGGCAGCAGTACAAGTGACTCTATATGTTCAAGTCAATAACCCCCTTCTGGAGTATTCTTGGAAATCCCCAGCCACAAAGACAGCTACGTATATTTTTTTAGGTCTTGTCTAAGAGTAATAATGATCAGCTATTTTGCTGGCTTAAATACATTTAACTTCATTAACTTCAGTATTGTGAAAAAAGGACGAACGCAATGAGCATACGTCCTGTTTCGGGAACGATGGCTGCCATGAGAGCAATCTCAGCGTCTTCAGCAGCATTGGCCCTAGGCTCAGACTGGGAGCGGACTCCAAGGGAATCCCACCCGTGACGAGAGGTTGGGTCCCTGCGCTGATGCCTGGACCTGCCAAGGCCAAATGTTTACGCCCCATTCGTTCCCTCTCCGTCTTAATCGACAGGGGATGTGCACGTCTGTGTTCCACGACATGGCCAGCTCGGGGCTCATTAATGTGGCAGCTGCCTCTACTGCCTCACGATAACACGCATGTGCGAGTGTGTGTGTGGCTAGGGGGAGTATTGTGGAGAAAGTGTGCATGTGCATGTGCATGTGTGCGTGTGTGTGTGCGTGTGCGTGCCTTTCTGTGTGGCTGAGGGTATCTAGTGGAGCCAATGTGTGCGTATGTGCCTGCACGTGTGTGTGCGGCTGGGGGTGTTTGGCGGAGACAGCGTGTGTGTGTGCGCGCACAAGCGTACAGGCGAGACAGTAGAAACGAAGCAGTCTTTGTGTGCCTGCTAGCTGCTACTGTGTCTCTCACATTTTCTCACCCTCTTTGTCTGTCTCTCCCTCCTCTCCTTTATTTGTGGCAAAACCCTTGGCAAGCCTTTCCCCCTCAGAGAGATGGTATTCAGAGTGCAAAGCTTGCAGTGTATTGCATTAAAGAAAAGTAAAAATTCCCCCTCCAGTGAATAAATTCCATTTTGCTTGCGGCTGAAAAAGCAAATGGCTTCGCCCAATGCTGAGGCATGCACAGCAAGAAATATGAGATGTCGCCCCCTGTTGGAGAAAATAATTTTAAAGAGGGGAAAAAAGAAAAAAAATCACAGGTCACACAACAGTGGAGATCTGGTCATACTAAGATCATTTTAAAGAACATAGTAGCATGAAAAGGTATTTTTCCCCCTGTCTGATTATCCGCATTTTAGTACGTTTTTCCACATTGAATTTGACCAGATCTTTTTGTGGGCTGTAGTAGTGTGTAGAGATGGTCTGAGAGATGAAAATGACTACAGAGTTGGTCATCTTTAATTTGTTTGGTGGGCAAGGTAATTGTGGCACGCCGGGGCACGCCCGGTCCGAGAGCGGCTGGAGAGCGGGTGGAGACAAGTACACGGGGGGGTGGTTCTTCTTTTATTTGGGTCCTGGCTATGGGTACTACATCTCAGCTTGCCTGTTAATCCAGGTGTGTCCCCAGGAGTTGAGGGTGTGGCTCCTGGCTGCGTCTCACATCCATCAAATATGCTATTTATTATTGCTCCCCCTTACTTAACTCAACCTAATTAAAGGAAACATTTGGGTCAGCTGTTTGAGTGCTCCGGTTAATGATTAGGCCAGATTTTGGCCAGCCCTCCCACACATAAATCTACCTTACTTTGGCCCTTTCCAAAGAGAAATTGTGGTTCCATAGGCACTTTATGTCATGATCAAAATTAATTTCCTGGAGACCTCTAAAAAAATGTTGTTGATTATGAGTCTAGAAAGGGTTACAAAGCCGTTTCAAAGTCTCTGGGGCTCCACCAAACCACAGTCAGTCAGATTGTCCAAACGGAGAAAGTTTGAAACAGTGAATCTTCCCAGGAGTGGCTTTCCTGCCAAAATTGCTCAAAGAGCATGGTGTAACTTCATCCAGGAAGTCCAAAGAATCCTGAAACAACTTAAAGGGACCTGCAGGCCTCTCTCACCTCGAACAAGGCCAGTGTAAATGACTACAGTCATTTAGTGTAAAAGACACTGGACAGTCATGGGATTCCCAGCAAAGCAGCAGGACAAAAATCAATTTTTTTCAGAAATCACCCGGATGATCCTCAGTAGTTTTGTAGAAATGTTATGTGGACAGATGGGTCAGAAGTTTAACTTTTTTTGCTGACATAAGCCGTGTTATGTATTGCAAAAACTAAAAACTGCATTCCACAGTAAGAACCTCATACCTCAAGCAAGGTGGTGGTAGTGCCATGGTTAAAGGATTCTTTCTGCATGAGGACCCAGTCCTAAATCCCGTTGAGATGCTGTGGCAGTACCTGAATCGAACATCTCATCGTTGAAAAGCCACGTACGCCACTGAGCTGAAGCAGTTCTGCATGGAAGAGGCCAGCATTCCTCCACGACGCTGTCAGAGACTAATCAATAACTACATCAAGAGTTTGTTTGCAGTTACTGCTGCTAAAAGTGGCTTAACCAGTTAGAGTAAATCGGACGGGGGCAAGTACTTTTTCACAGTATGGTACTTTCTGGAAACCTCAACAACCATTTTGTTTCGGTACATTACCATTGTTCTAAAGGCCACTTTTTTTTTTACGTCTTCCCGTGCCTCCTACTGCTGTCTAGTGGCAAACCATTATAGCATCTGGGCTGGCCTACAGTGAAGGCAGTTTGTGTTTGAATCCGATGAAATGCGATCTGTCATGTAAACGAGTGAGAACAGGGACAAAGTGACAAAGCGTGGCAGGTACGTTCTCTGCGTCACTGTCGGATTGGAGTCAGGCATCGTAATGCTTGACGTCTCCCCTGTCCCTCTACATGGTTCCCTGAGTCAATTCACAAGTGTGTCCTAGCTTGGTGTTGAGTGCTGGTTACATGCGTGGACCTGGATTTCCAGAGGACCTCAGCCGCTCCAAACCCAAGAATGACCCCCCCCATTTCAAACACGCATCTGTGGTCAGCATCGAACACCTGAAACTCATCAATGTTAGCTTCTTGACCATCAACAACGTGCGCGTGGAAGTTCAGGTTGTGCATTGAATGGCTCTATTTTCCCGCAATCGTGACGTGCCGCACACACGCTTGGAATACCCTTCTCAAGAGCCTCCCTCCTCATGTCAATCACGTTCATTTACGCTTCCTATAACGCAGGTTCAGATGTCATGTCTCTTCACCGTCTGATCCTCTCTCGTTTACCTTACCCCCATACCCCATAAACCGTCAGTGGAGGGAGAGCTTTTACGGCCTAAGAAATGCATTCATGGGAATTTGTGAATGCTGTCAGGCTTTCAGACAAGTAATGCATCTGTAACACATTTTCTAACCTTTCAGCTGCAGCGCAGTGTTGGTTTTGGCCGCTGAACACCCGCGTACACAGAGAAGCAACAATTACTCAGCTTTGAATTTCTAACTTACAATTAACATGTTCATCTTTTGGCTCGAGGCTCTTTTGGCCCAAAAGCTTAAAACTTCAGGAACCCTGCCTAACACAAATGTTGAGCAAACCCTGGTTCATTGGGTTATCTTACCAATACCATAGATCGGATGCAACAATGCCATCTAAAAAAAGAATCGAATGGCGTATGCGTTTCATAAAATGCATTATGTAATAACCTACATGAGCAACAAACAGACAAATAATTAATGATCGCCATCAATATTTAAACCTTTCTTAGGGACCGGGTATGTTCTGGTGAAGAGACGGAGTAATGTCACTGTGGGGACTCCTCGTGTGTGGGGCTGATTTTTTTTAAGAGCGGCAGTGGATTCCTTATTGAGGACCAAGATTTGATCAGTGAAGTAGCCCTTAAAGGCCAAGGCCAGCCGGAGCTCTTAATGGGTAAAATGGTGGCAACACTGGGGAACGGGGAGCTGAGATATGCATTGTTCACTGAATAATAAAGATGTGCTTAATTTAATAATGTGGCTCCATGATAAAATGCAGGTAAAAGGATTCTGGCCTTTGCCAACGGTGAGAGGTTTTCTGTTTTGGGTGTCATGACAGAAACCAAGGAAGGCACAAGTCGATGGGTCTCCCCTTTCCTGTGTACCCCCACATCACCCACCAGCCTGTGCAGTCGGTTCTGTTCGTCAGCCAATCCCACGGAGACCTGTTGATGCTTCGGGGCTTGTTGCTAGGTAACAGCAGAAACCAAGCATCTGCGGTCCTTATAAGTCTGCAGTACAGTAGCAAATGTAGGGCGCCGGCCCCTGGGGACGAGAAAATGATATGCACATGCTGGCGGTTTTGAGAGCTAATCGATTATAAAATCTGTAAAAATAAAGTGCAGCACACTTCCAAAAAAAAAGGTGTCCCATTGATATGATGATAATCAATGCAAATCGGAGTCAGCAGAGGCAAAGTCAGCAGGGCAGAGGCTCTGTTTGTGCATTAAATACCTTCAGAGCTAACCAACCTGATGTAATCTGAGTTGACTTCAAGCAATCACTGTGGAAAGAAACTGCCTTGGAATCACTGACAGCACCGTTTTAATGGAAGGGGAAAACAAACCTTTAATGGTCCCAGAATGTGGTAGTTAGTATTAATATGAATCACACAACCTCATTCCTTCATGTCAATGTTTAATTCCTCCTCGCACACTTCATCCTTAATATCAGAGCTTTATAAACGCACACGGAAAGATAAGGGGCAAAAGTAAGACTGAAAATGGCTCTTGCCCCCTGAGCTGCAACTGGATATGTTTTGATGTGTTTTACAGTATTTTGGACTGAGTCATCCACCTGTCCACCAAGGGTGCTCATGGAGCCATTTAAAGCCACACAAATTGAGACATAGAGAGGCAAGGTTATGAGTTTCCCACAGATGAAGGAAAACCGAAACTGTGACCACTTAGGTTCACACTTAAACCCATGTCATTAGCGGGAAGCATATCAATGCACAGTTGGACTGTAATTTAACAACAGGGTGCAACACAGTTTGCAATTTACTTAATACCCAACAAGCAAGTTTTTCATGTACAGTATTTTTAGCAAACATTTTGGCCTTTACATTTACAAACTATCAGAAACAGAAAATGAACATAATAAAACACTTTGTAAATGCCGGCTTAAATGACGCAAGAAAGAGCCAATTTCATGTTCACTCAGCGTTTGTACGACTTCTTCATAACATAACGCTTCAAAAGCCTGACAGTTTTCACAAACCCCTGACAAACAACATTGATCATTATGAAAAAGAAGCCCCTGTCAAGCAGTCACAAGAACTACCTGTCACTTGTAAAAGGACGCAATGAGAAATATTTGAATGTCTGCGCAATTTGCTATAACGTGTTAGGCGCAGTTTGTGACGTCATTAGGCTTAGGGAACCACTGCAGTTCAAAATGAAATATTAATGTTGGTTTTGTATCCACAATATTGGATTTGCCTAATTAGTCTGGCTGGGCGAATACGAAGATGAATTTCTGCCAAATTGGGACAATTCAAGGACACATTTTAAAAAACCAGAAATAAACAAACAGAATACGCCTGACTCTCCAAGCTGGCTGCGGCATTTCTGCTTCCCGGTTAAAATCGGAGTTCATTTCAAGCCACAGCACTGTAACATGACTTAGCTTAAATGTGAACTGAGAGGGTTTACTTAAATGCCGTAGACCCGTATTTCTGAGAAGAAAAAAATGTAAGTGTGTCATTTACATCTGTCTTTTTTGCAGAAAAATAATAGACACTTAAAATAATGACAAACACGCACACACAGGGCCAGTTTTGCATTCACTGATCCACATAAAACCCACACGGAAACAGGGCGAATTTGCAAACTCCACACAGACCGTGACCTGAACTGGATTCGAACCGAGGGCGCTGGCACTGCTATAATTCTCTTGAAAGAATCAAGAGAGCCAAAGAACAACTTATTAGGCAACTGAATTGACTTTAACCTTTAATACCAAGATGCAGAGATTTCCCTTTCAAATCCTACCTTCAATAAAACAATTGAAAGGCTTGCTGAAACGGTGAACATTTTTGGTTGGCCAATGTCGACTCCACAGCTAGTGCTGAATTTAACAGGCGAGGAGAAAATGATCCTATGCAATCACAAGGCATGTCACCAAATGAAGCAGAAATGAATTGATGATTGGTGTGAGAAGGAGAACTTCATGGGGGGTAGATCTTTCCCTGGGGAGACCATTTCTATGTGGGCAGAGGAGGAAGCACCCAGCCATTTATTAAAGGCAGTTCAAATAAACTCCTGCTGGTAGTTGGCTCCTCAGTTTGCTCCTCTGAGGGTCAGACGAATCCAATCCGAATGTGCCTTACCCAAATCTACCCCAGTCAGGTCAAACCTTTTCCATTTGTTTTTGGAAAGTGCACAATCATGCACAATATGTGCGTCACACCATTAGTTTATAACAAAAGCGTTTTTGATAGCACAAATAAAACACCCGGGTGTAACCAGTATGTGTGCACAACAGAAACGTCACTTACATTTTGGCACACAAGGCACCGCTAGGACTCAATGCAATAAAACTACTAAATTTTCATTCATCTGGTTTCTTTTATTTACGCATGCATGTATGTATGTTTCTGTCATGACTGGCAGGGAGACGACAAGGCTTTGTTAGGGTCTAAATGTGGCCCACAGGTGTTTGGCAGATTGTCTGTGTGTGTAGTTTCCCATGTCTGTGTCTATTGTCCCAGGGGTATGTAGTGTCCTGCGTCTGTATGTAGTGTCCCGTGTGTATGTAGTGTCCTGTGTCTGTGTGTGTAGTGTCCCGTGTGTGTATGTGTGGTGTCCCGTGTCTGTGTGTGTAGTATCCCGTGTCTGTGTGTGTAGTATCCCGTGTCTGTGGTGTCCTGTGTCTGTGTGAGTGTGTTTGCATGCCTCAAGTTCACCCATGCTATGAAAATAGTCTAATTTACTTACCCAACAGTTTGGCGTCCACAGTCGTCGGTCAAGTGCGGTTGACCTGTGGGGAGATGACAGGACTAGTCATCTCAGCCAACCATTTAACATTACTTTGAGTGCTAGTAGTGCTGTGGCCAACAGTGGTCATGGCTACAACGATAAACCACAACCACTGGGAATATGCTTCCGTTAATGACGGTCACAGACAACATGTCGTTGGGGTTACCTACATACATATGGGTCAGGGACCCCACCGTAGACAGCATTAATCAATCACTTGTCACACGTGCATTCAATACAGCTCTGCCCCGCTCAAAGCAAGGTTAATGAATAAACATGAGACCCTTAAATGGACAGTGCATAAATCAGTCGTTACACACTGCATCCCAGTCTTATTCCTGTGTTGCTGAACGAAGGCCAATAAAAATGTTTGTAACACCCTTAATCAATGTGTGGATTGTGGTGATGTTGGTGGAGGGATTGTCAAACCTTGAAATGTGTATGTATTTATACATTTATTTCATTCCATTCAAACATGTAAAATTATAACGTTGTACTAACAGCTAATGGCTAATGGCTTCAGTCTTTCTAAAACTATCCAACATTTACCCTGGAATTGATATTGACGCACACCCATATAGCTAGTCAGTTTTTATAGATATTACACGTTTCACATTGGCAATCATTAGCTTAGCCTAGGCTGAAATCGTTTCTTCTTTCTGTCAGTGGAAAAATGTTGGGACAATGCGAATGAACAATAGCAGTGAACAATAGCGTGAATCCAGAATCGATCGCAAAAAAGGTGAGTTTTTAGCCTACACGGGAATTTGGCCAATGACACATCAGATCCTGGTACACACATTTCACTACTGAGGCCACAAAAAAAGAACATGCCCTCAGCCTGACCCGAAGAGCCGCCAACTTTGGCTGAACCAATGGCCTCACGCGATGGTTTCAAGTCACGTGAAGCCTGGCCAGGGATAATCACAGAGTAACGAAGGCCTTAATCACTGTTCGCACCCCATATTGAATTGTCCGGCCTGGAGAAGCCATTTAGGCATCGCTGGGCTCCACCATCCAGGCAGAGACGTCCTCGCTACACAGCACCGGGCTCTGGACCAAAGGGTCAGCCTTAAAAACCAGGCCCATCCGATCTGAGTCCCTAAAGTTCACAGCATTATCATTTTTAAATGACATTGTGATTGAACTGCTCAGTGACAAGATGCTATAGTGAAGCTTGGTGATGTGAAGATGCGTATGGGTAAATATGAACACGTACTGCTGGCAGAAATGCAGATTTACTGCCACATATTCTGGTTATATTGCCTAAACGTGACGTGTATGCATGATGCACAATTAAACTGAAATGCAACGCCGAGAATCCTTCATCAGCTCACAGAGCTCGTGGACAGTGAAACGATTACATCTACACGTGTTAGATATACATATTATCTACCAGCTTCATGCTTGTTTCAACTGATTTAATAATGCATTCTACTGACAGAGAGTAGCAATCCCCAAGGCACACCAATAACAGCTAAAGTGGAAGAATACATTGAACCACTACTAAATGAGTTCACCAGCTTGCCCTACGTCCTACGCTAATAGATGCCTGTAGGAAGATGGGCCAGCCGGACATTGATTTTGCCACGTTATAACACTCTAGGCCCTACTCCCGCACGGCGTCATGTAGCCAGGGAAGAGATGACCAAATCAAGGTAATTCTCACTAGCCTTGAGGCTTTGTGCCGGAACCCAACGCTTTCGCTGGCCGCCGGTCTCTTTGGAACTTGGTTCGGATTCCCTGTTCCAGACAGAAGGCAAGGTGGTATGTGGCTGACGTTGGGGCACGCTCGTTCTCTTTGCAGACGGCTGATACAAATCGGGGGAATGTAGCCAGCGCAGTTGCCATGGAAACCTCTCAGTCATAGAGAGAGAGGAAGAACATGGGCGGGTTTGTCAATTTTCCTCCTGTTTCACACCCAATCAAACAGTAAACATGGATAAAACGTTATTCATCTGAGTAGATATTTAATCAAAAATAACACTTTAATCATTCATACAATTAGCAATAACGTGAACGATTTTAGCTATTCTACATGAAATACAATCCTCAGAGTCCCACACTATAGCCTTTACATTTTTGTCATTTTTATACTATAAATATTTCATTATGCTCATTGCATTTATGTGAAGCTGGTTATTTAATGCTTAATGAGAAACGTGTATTAAAACCGTGCCTTGCAGGAACTGGATCCTGAATGCAATTCCTTTTACAGGTATCCATCTATTTCAGGTTCCAGTTATTTATTGAGCTCCCGGAACATATTGCTTCTCTGGGTAATAGCCTGAAACACCGTCTGGAGGCTATCAGTGGGAGTAAGATATCCTTTATCAATCATTCATGGTGTCGGTCCGTCTGGCAAACAACACACCGACAGCCTGGCGTGTCTCCGTCAATCTCCGTCGCAGCCTCTCGCTTAGGGAAGGCCAAGGCTAGGCACACCAATCCGCCATGGTGAAATTAGTTTGTGGTTTATGCCTGGGTGATCTCCTGAGCTGCATGCACAGAGGTGAGGGGTTAGAGAAAAGGGGCCTGACCCCGGAGTAATGCAGAGGAGCTTCCAATGGCCGCCGGAACGGTTCCTAGGCCTGGCCACTACGCCGTGCACAGAGCCTCTCAGGCATCATAACTTCAACAGGCGCCTCGGTAAAGGCTACAGTCACCACACCAGCTGATGCAGAAGAATTGCTCATCCGGGCCCTGCATTTAACAGCACGGCTAATATCCAGCCGTCATAGGAGTGGCTGCTTGATCATCATTCATGGAGACAGGAAAAGGACTGGCTCCATTGGCAGAGTATGCCGTTTGGTCCCCAACCGGAGCATTGGTTAACAGGGCAACCACCAGGGCGACATCTCAACACGTGATGGTTACATCTGTACCTAACCAGCAATCGGTTATTGAATGTCAAAAAGCAAAGCCAAAATCATCAGTGCAAGGCACATATTCTCCTCTAAGCATTTTGTGTTTCAAAGAAGT
>JAOVYW010038087.1:0-2500 GCA_025775045.1 Hiodon tergisus | reverse complement strand
GAGAGTGTGTGTGAGCATGTGTGAGTGTGTGTGAGCCTGTGTGAGTGTGTGTGAGCGTGTGTGTGTGAGTGTGTGTGTGTGTGAGCGTGTGTGAGTGTGTGTGTGTGCGTGTCCCTGGCGTGCGCCCTGTGCTGCTCCGGCGTCCCCACAACCCTCACCAGGATAAGCGGTTTTGAAAATGGATGGATGGATTTTTCATACAACAAATAAGAAACCCATAAAATTTGCCTGCAGTTTCACTCAAAACTCTCATTTAAACCTACATTATTAAACCAGTATTCTTATCTGCCCAGAATGTGCCATCTTTCTTGCTCAGATAAAGTAAGTCCCTTCCAGCCTATGCACCGATCCTGACATTTACTTGAGCCCCCCTCGGATGTTTCCGAAAGGTATTTTATATTTTGACTTTCAAAAGTCCCCAGTCTTGGTTTTGCTTTTTAGCTTGCTATTGGCGCGGGTTTTTACAAATGGGAGTAGGTTCCAATCTCAATACTTGGAATCTGGCAAAAAAATGTTGAGAGGTAATGGTATGTAATACGTTTGGAAACAGAAACGATTAAATAAAAAAATATGCGCAAAGATAATCCAAAAACTATTCAGGGGGCTGAAACAACATCTTGCCCCATTGTAAAAAATAATGATAATTCTTAGCTTTAAAAAATTATGTAGGAGACGGGCAATGCAGGAACCAGGTTATTAAATAAGATATCATCTTTAATCGCTACATCACAGCTAATACAATAAGCCATTAACTGTACTCGGCTGACTTTAATGATGCGTTTCGACCAACTAATCCCCAAAATCCTTAGACTAATGGTTATCACATTGCATGTGGTAACATAAATGTCACATACACACTCCATTTGTATGGAGTGGAGCACAGTTTCCCTGCTGTGGCTTCCTTCAGAATTTCCTGAGCTGTTTATTCAAACTGGTGTCCAACAGATCGTGTGACCTCTGTGAAGCAGACACGTACACCTCTGGAATGGTTGTATAGCATCTGAATCTAAAATGTGCATTCTTTTACTCTGCAGAAGTTTTGACGATTGGTTAAATGATTGAACTTTCAGAACTTTCTACGGGGCCTACAGAATATTGATGTCAGTCTAAAATAATACGTCTTTATCACACAGTTTTAACTGAATACAGGTTTTGCGTGTAAGAAAATGGAGCATTGTTGTAATAAGCAACAGTAAGTAATGTGTTCTTGCTTACTACAAGTGTGTCTATCTGGCCCTGGCTAAAGGCGTGTTCTCACTCACAATCACAAAGCGTATCACTGCGCATAACCACTCCTAAAAGTGCGTACAGCTGGACATCAAAATGGTGGAGTGAGTCAGCTCTTACCTTCAACGGTATTAAAATACATCACATCATTTTAATGACTGAAACAAAACGCATATGGATCGTAGAATGAGTAATCACATTAGAATTTTTAAACATTGACTGACTGGAGTAAAAGATGAGTAAAGGAACTGAGAACACTAAGGAGGGGCTCAGGAAACTGAGTAGAGCAGCAGAGTGTTCTAATGAATAATAAACTGAAACAAGGTGGTTTTTAAATAAATTATATTCCCATGGCTACCCCCCAACGTGAGCCAATCAAAGGACACGTTCGACAGCACCACGCACTCAATGTATGCCAAAATTATTATTCAGGAGCGAACGTCCCACCCTTCATTAGTGGGAACGGGGGTGAGGGGGTTGTGCGGAGTAACATGAACTGTGACAAGCCCCACAGATGGCAGACTGACCTTGTTTATTAACCTTGCTTAGTTAATTGACAGGCCTTATAGGCAGGGGCTGCATGCTTCGGTATGTCGCATTTAAGCCTAGGTTCACCTTTCGGACACTATCCCTCAGCCCTTAACAGCCCTTTTGCTTCCAGAGGGAGGACATTTTACCAATTTTATGGACACACAGCCATGAATACATCAATGGTAAATGTGCTCGGATAGGTGAGCAGGGTATTAAAAGGTTGAAAATCATATATGACCAACAGATCAGTGTAGATGAACCTAATTTTGGCATTCTAGCATTTTGAATCTCAAAAGCAGCAATTGTGAAATTATGATAAAAACAGATGGGGACACAGCATTGTATCATCATTCACATGCGTCTGGTCAAATATAGGAAGTTTTGGGATCAAAGGTATTCATGTGGAATTTTCTGTTGGAATTCAACATGAATGGTCCTTCCATTTCCCTTCAGTGATGGGCTTTTTGCTCAAATCAGTCACAATCTGATGGCAGTGATCTGTGAGATTTTGTTCTGCATTTGCTGCATGATTCTCCTTTCATTCAGCTTGTGTTGTTCTGCATGGTTCTCCCTTCATTCAGCTTGTGTTGTTCTACATGGTTCTCCATTCTTTCTGCTTGAGTTGTTCTGCATGGTTCTCCCTTCTTTCTGCTTGAGTTGTTCTACATGGTTCTCCCTTCAATCAGCTTGAGTTGTTCTACATGGTTCTCCCTTCATTCAGCTTGTGTTGCTTTACATGGTT
>JAOVYW010038078.1:0-27281 GCA_025775045.1 Hiodon tergisus | reverse complement strand
TGTGTGTGTGTGTGTATATATATATATATATATATTAAATTATTATTATTTATTTATTTGATATATAGAGCACTCTTTAAGGTTAGACCTAAAGACTGCTCGTCCAATATCTTTGAAAGGAAAGTTTTAAGGAAAGAATTTTAGAATACATCTGGCACATGACGAGTAGATGACAAACTTACCCCTTTTCTTTGTTTGCTCAGACAGAAAGTGCATATGGTTCTAGGTTGCTTCACCTTACTGTCTCCCTGCGCGCTGTGCACGCCACTCAGACAGGGCTGCCCGTCTTCGCTGCCATCGCCTAACAGTAAAACGTTGGCTAAATGTGAGATGTAGCTAGACGCCAGGCGAAGTGTCTCAATTTTTGAAAGCTTTCTATCCACTGGTTCCGTGGGTATTAGAGTCCTAAGTTGAGTAAAGGCCGTGTTGACACTTTGCGTTCGGTCTCGCTCCCTGGCGTTGGCTGAGTTCCTTTGCTTAACTAGAATAACACCTCCAAACCCAGACATTCGTGACATTCTCCGGCGGCTGTCAGCACCTGAGCAGCATCCATAACTTCGGTCCGGACTTCCGTCACTTTCACTGCGGTTGTCTTCGTCCTCAGATATCACAGTATGGTGAGAATATGTGAGGTGATTTCCCATTGGCCTTAGCATGGCGAATGCCATCATCGAGATAGTAGAATTTCTGATCAGAAAAAAAAGAATCTTGTCCATAAACTTAAATCTTTTTTTTTTTTTAAGTATTCAAATAAAATAATTATACACAACAATGAATATTATCATTGGTATTTTTAAAATTATTCAGTTGTGAATAAAAATACGTAATACTAAAGTTATTAAATTCCCTAATAGCCTACTATTAGCAGTAGTAGCTTCTGATATTTTTATTCCAGTAGTAGGTTAGTATTAATGGTTTCAACTGACACGAAATTCCAGAATTATGGATCGCATTAACGTTCACTCGACGATTCAATAGAAAATTGCATGCAATGAGTCGCGCATCCTGAGTTTTTAAAGCGCGGAGGGCGGGGTAGTTAAAGGCATGCAAGTTCGGCTTTTCAGACGGATCACTTCCGTCCAGTTCAGTCTTTTAAAACGCCTTCCTCTTACAGTTACTATGTTTTATTACAGTAACATAATAAAATTGTATAGTAAGAATCCAGCACTTACTAACATCGTCATCATGCCATCATCATTATTAGTATTAGCCTAGAAGTAGTTTATGAGTTGAATAAATACATTATTTCTCACACAAAAAAGAAAACGCTACAGATACGTACAGATACGTAAAGTGCGATTAGAGGGTTGCCAAAGTTTTGATTTGGTCTCAGCCTCAGTATTGTTCATATGCATAATTAATGGTGGCCTTAAAACGAAAAAGAAAATAAAATCATTGTTTTAGGCTAAATGCATTTGTCAGCAGGTTATGAGCTTTTAAAAAATAAAATCTAATATTTATTTTACAATTAGTATTTTGATCATAATTAAGATAAAAATTCCACATAGGCACATTAGCCGTACTTGATTATACACCTACTAGTCAAAACGGGGATCACGAACGAATTTTTTTTTTCTCTCCATATTTATCTTTCTTACTCTTTTTGCTGAACTCGACGGCCGAATCCGATACAGCCATAGAACGATCACATTGAATTGAAGAGGAAAAAAGGGATATAATTTAATAATTTTAATTTTAAAAATGGCTACGTTACTGCCCGTTAAACGATCAAAGTAACGCTTTAATAACATGAGGGAAAATATTACGCTTACAGAATTCGAATGCATTTATGTTTTATATGAATTAACAAAATACATTTATTTCAATAATCAGCCAGAAATATTGCAAATACCGCAATTTTTATTTGTGTTTGAACGGCTTTTTTGATCAGTCAAATCGTAGCATAAATTCCCGGATAGGGTTATTGTCTTATTACCTACAGATGTTTGTATGTTGAGGACCTAGCACTGGAAAGGACTCATGTAAAACTGCAGGTTTAATCAAGTTATTAATCTATGTAATATAATATTTTTGTTAATAAATATTGTAAAGCCAAAATTAAATATTTAGCTTCATCTACTGCAATTAAAAAAAATAAAAATAAGGCTACAGACATTATAATAAAATCCAGTAAAGTTTACACTTAAGTTTATACTTAAAAACAAGAACTAGGAGTTCTTGTTCTGTTCTATACATTTTTACTGACATTGTTCTAAACTATTTATTTTCTCATTGTCTGATTATAACATGCTGGAATAAACAGTAAACTCAGGTAACAGTGTAATATGTAACTATAAAGCTTTTCTGTTTTTCTTATAGTTATTACAAATATATCGTCCTCATTCCTGAGCTCAGACATTTCCCAACATTCTTAATGTATAATTGCGGGAAATGGGTGGTCACTGTATTTTAAATGGCAAACTTCTAAAGTTCAAGCAGTGTATTATTCTTTTGTATTCTGTTTTTGACCAGTTCTCAAGTTTTAACTGTAAGGATAAAGTATAAAGGTATGGATGAAGAAAAAAACGAAGAACATTGAACTGTTCTCAATCATAATGGGAAGAATATTATTTAACGCGCTTAACTACAATCACTTAACTTAGGTGTGGAACTTACGCACAAGAATGTGGCAGCAGGAGTGGACAGCCTTGGTTCTTGAGAGCTGCAGGTTTTCCTTCCACCTTGCCTCTTCATTTCTTTACTGTCATTATTGTGATTAAAATGTTCCCCACGTGGTGTTACCAGAGGTAAATCAGCCGCTCTCCTGAGATCCAGAGAAGGTCATCTCTGCCAAATGGCTTTGACTTCTGGTTATGAGTGACTTTATCTCATACTGCTTAAATCATCAGGCCAAGCACACTGTGCTTACCGTCACTATGGGCCAGACAACCATTTTGATGTGTTTTGGTAAAAAGGTCACTCAAAAAGAATCACAAACTGTGCTAGTCCTTGCACTTTATGCTTTTTGTCTATACGTGCCCTTTTGAAAGCTACAGGATGCTACAGCCCAGGTTTAGCTTAGCTGTCGACCACTCACTGCTGTAAGCTTTGATTTTTTACTGCACGATCTGGAATACTTATCATCAAGTGTGCACTTCTGCCTGCTGT
The DNA here is from genome assembly GCA_025775045.1 of Hiodon tergisus. Lineage (NCBI taxonomy): Eukaryota > Metazoa > Chordata > Actinopteri > Hiodontiformes > Hiodontidae > Hiodon > Hiodon tergisus. The sequence continues at coordinate 24,173 of JAOVYW010038078.1, read as the reverse complement.
TGTCCAAACATTGAAAATAAAAATAATAAACTTAATTAAAATTAAGAATGAATAAAGAGAGAGTAACTGGGTAGAAAAGTAAACCAACAGCCCTTATTTAAAACAAATAAACAAGTATTGTTGCACCCTGGGAACCGCTCCAGATTCACAAATATTTTTCCTCCTGTCCATAACTTAAACAAAAGATTACAAAAACGCTACACACAGACACAGTGCACTTTCCTAAAAAATGTTTCTCAAGGTCTTAGCTGTACAACCTCACCTCTATTTGTTTATTCCAGTCAATTACAATAAAAACAAAAACATTTTATACAACATGTGCAAATGAATCAGATTAAGCTTAAGCTACATAATGGAAAATAATGTTAGTAAATAAAAGTATTTTGCTTCAATTTGTTAGCACAATGGGAGGTACATGCTGACCCTATTTTTGAGGGTGATCTTAGAGCAGCTCACCCAGTAAACCAGTATGTGGAAAAAGCTACCAGAGGCAACAAATGGCCCCTTCCAGCAACAAATCGGCAACACATTTCTTGCAATATCCAGTGTCAACAAACTCCCCAAATGCAAGTGAAATATCCCTCATCACAGAGTTCTCTGACAACATCTTAACTACAAATTCACCAAATGCACAAGAAAAATATCTTTCTCCACAGGGTACTCACAATGACACCATCTCCTCTACAAACTCTGTAGGTTGCTTTCTATGTTTGTTTGTGTCTACAAACATACGTGTGCTATTAACAGTCCCCAAAATATATTTTGCATTGCTTGAAATCAATTTTTATTCCATGTATGATGTTTTCTGTAAAATTATACAGGAAAACGTTATTCTTTAGTTAGCTCATCGTCGTCCTAATAATTTTTTTGTTCCTCAAACCATTCCTGAACCATTTTTGCTTTGTGGCAGGGTTGAAAGAGCCTGCTGAAAGAGGCCAATGCCATCAGGAAACCGTTGCCATCAAAGGGTGTACATGGTCTGCAACAATGGTAAGGTAGGTGGTACGTGTCAAAGTAACATCCACGTGAATGGCAGGACCCAAGGTTTCCCAGCAGAACATTGCCCAAAGCATCACACTGCCTCCGCCGGCTTGCATTCTTCCCATAGTGCATCCTGGTTCCATATGTTCTCCAGGTAAGCAACACACACGCACCTGGCCATCCACATAATGTAAAAGAAACCGTGATTCATCAGACCAGGCCACCTTCTTCCATTGCTCCGTGGTCCAGTTCTGATGCTCACGAGCCCATTGTAGGCGCTTTCGGCAGTGGCCAAGGGTCAGCATGGGCACCCTGACTGGTCTGCGGCTACGCAGCCCCATACGCAACAAACTGCGATGCACTGTGTGTTCTGACACCTTTCTATCACAACCAGCATTGACTTTTTCAGCAATTTGAGCATCAGTAGCTCGTCTGTTGGATCGGACCGCACTGGCCAGCCTTCGCTCTCCACGTGCATCAATGAGCCTTGGCCGCCCATGACCCTGTCGCCGGTTCACCACTTTTCCTTCCTTGGACCACTTTGATAGGTACTAACCACTGCAGACTATGATGCCATGATAACGAGATTATCAATGTTATTCAGTTCACCTGTCAGTGTTCATAATGTTATGGCTGATTGGTGTATATTATTATTATTCTGGGGTCTCTAAACAGTGATTGGTAAATAACTGGTCCTTGAGGGCTACTCTGCTACTGTCTTGCCTGTTCATTGTTTGATCGAAGTCGCTATATAAAGACTTTCTCCAGAAAGGTTGGCCATCTCCTCCAAACAAATCTTTTATGTTCTCCAAACTAGTGGTTGAAAAGGAATAATTTCAAAATTACGAGATCTGAAGCCAGCAACAGTATTTCTTCAGTACTGATGATACATAACTGTATGTAATGTATGGACACACGTATGTTATTCAACTTCCTGTATGAACGCTGTTGATTTTGGGAGACGGGTGTTATGAATCTCTACAGGATGCTCACCACTAGTCATTGAACACTTGCCAAAAGTGTCAATGGAAGAAGCCAATCTCGATTGTCTGGTATGACTTACGTAAAGAAAGATTAAAAAACAATTAAATTGGTATTGATGTCTGATTAACAGAAAATAGAAAAGTTTAAATAACTGGCAGAGCTTGTTAACAATGCTATTATGCAACACTGACAAAATAGATAGATACGTAATAATATTTTACATTCTTTTGCCTGCTGTTCCTTGCTGAGCTCTGGAATACAGGCTGAGCTTGAAAGGGTATCCAGTCTTTTTTAGCTGGGGACAGATGTGACATGGGAACCAATGCAATCTCACCAACCTTTGAATGAAGCGGTAAATCAGTGAAGAATGACCCTCTGCCCCACGGAGCACACCCCATAAATAATTATATTCTGTACCTACACCCTTACTATTTGTCTATGAATCTGGCGGTACAATAGCAACCTTGGCTTGCATGTATTGTTTGATAATTGGTGTTGAATTCTCCAGAATGTAATGCAAATCTGTGTTCACAAATTATTTTCAAACTGAAACGCATTGCAGGGATTTCTTTAGTATCCTGCAAGAAAATTCCCTATTTCCATCTAGGAAAAGCATTATCAGTTAGCAGTGTCTTGGAAACTATTGCTCAATGAGGATACAGTTTGCAGGCAGGCACCAATTGTATCCACAAGCAGAAGCCAAATTATTTATTGTAAGAGAAATTATTTGTGGAGCCAGATGAAAACTAATATGTGACAGGACCAAATTCTTACTGAACAACTATCAGAGGGGTCTGTGATAGTACACAGATGATAGTGGAACAGTATCATTAATTATGCTACACTGTTTTCCACCAAGAGGCTTCAAACGTTAATTTGTAGCTTCTACTTTGCAAAGGGGGAAAAAATCAGGAAAGATTTTCAGTTTTCCAGCCTCCATTTTCTGTGGAATGAATCTTTCTGCATTCTGAGGTCCCTGTACTGTCTGACTAAAACCAATATATTTTGTTTTACATTTTCTCTGATACATTAAGGAATACTGAAGCACTGATAAGCATGATATAACCAGTAATATATTCTAAAGAAATCCCAAGTCACTGCACCCGCCCATGCAGGTGAGCCTCCTGAAGAGTTATCGCTCATGCAAATCTGAAATCTTCACAAAAATCACCTTTCTCTAGCACTTCTCCATGATAGGAATGATTGCCTTCAGAAATTAACACTTCTTATGTATATTTTCAGGTGAGGAGGCGCTGTGATATTTATTTTTTTGTATGATATTACTGACAATAAGTTCCATCTACTTTACGAATGGGAAAATGTTTTTACCTTGCCCTCCTTTAACCACAACTGGTTAGCTCAAAAAATAGATTCCTAACATTACTAACTAATTTAGAGAGTCAGAAATTTAGCACAAAAAATGATATCTTCCATCTTCCCTGACACTAGGTGCTAATGAATTGTGGACTAATGAGTTCGCTACATTAGTGTGTTATTACATGGACTACTTCCTCCTGGTGGACATCTGTGTTTTTTCGTTGCATTGCTTGTATTAATTTTTATTAATGTAATTAATTTTTATTTCAGCAGAAATAGAGAGTATTTGAAGCATCCCCTTGGGAATTAAATTTTGAAACTGGCAGGTGTGATTCGGTCCCTCTCGCGTGTCAAGGGCCCTCTGAGGATTCAGCAGCTTCCAGACAGAGCAAAAGTCTTCCCTTGCAACAGGAAATCTTCTCACACGCGACGATTCTTTGGAGAAATTTACGATTATTCAGGGTCGCCCAGCGAGGCAGTGGTTCCTCTGTCCCGGTCCTGTCTACTTCCTCCAGGGCCGCTGAGGGACTGCAGACCCATGTTTCTGCTCAGAAGGCTAACAAGGCGAGACCCTTATCTGGCCGCGGCAATCTTGTAACTTCACAAGCCTTCCTCCAAGGTAAAAATGCTTAATGAATCTAAGCTAAAAAAGGGGGCCATTAAATCCATGTGCTTCCGACCCTATATCCACTATACAACTATCCGGCTTATCAAGGGACAACAGATTCATCGGTATCCCTGGGGAGATCCCGACCCTTCCAGCTTTTCAATTGCACACATCATGAAGTCCTAAAATACATACATTCTATCCATTTTCATTTTCTATCTGTCATTGTAAAATAATGCTTTTTTATATGTTAGTATCAGATACTGCTATAAGGAAAAGTAACTTTGTCTATCAAGCTCACTGGGTAAAACTAGCAGTTTGAGATTCATTTTGAGCATTTAGGATACCAAAAATACCAAACCTAAGCAAAATGATCTGGCATTATCCTACCTCAAATTTTTGCATAAAATCAACTTTCAAACAATATCAAACTTCTATACTGACTGTCAGAACCTCTCATTCATTGCCCCAGTTTCTTTGAAGAAAAAGTTGTTCAATCAACGGGCTGTATTTGAGACAACTGTTATTATTGAAGCAGGGGGTGAGTGGTGGGCACCTGCCATTTACATTAGTCTTAAAATAGTTGCCTTTTGGTAGAGGCACTCGACTGAGCCCTATGACCTGGATTTTTGTAGGACTAAATCTTAAAGTTATTTGCTGATTGTGACTGCTACAGCACAGCGTTGGCGTCTTTGAGTAGCATCAGGAAAGTTTCAGGGCCCTTGGACCTGTGGTCCCTGGTTCCCATGATACGTGGACCTTGTACACATCCTGTGAGTAGCAACAGGGAAGTTCCGGAGCCCTCAGACCTATATTGGAACTGGGGACCATGGGCCTGCAGTCCCTCTCTAGGCATCTGTCAGACCTGTAGCGTCAAAGAGGCCACTGCACCAAATGACCCCTGACCCCTGGCTGCCTACATACAAACTGTGGCTTTTGATTTGTGTCTCCTTAAGCACTGGAAGTGAAGACCTCTCCTGGATACTCCCACTACCAGTTCTAGGATTATGGATTAGGATAATGGCCTTTGATTGATTGAAATCATTTCCAGGAAGCATATATATCCTGCTCCACAAAGAGTCTAAGGGGACCTTGAGCTACAGCCCTGCTCAAATCAATCGATATAGTAGCATAGGGCAGAAAGGTTTTTTGGGGGGGAGTAATTTTATACTCCAGTGAAATTGATCCAATGAAAGCTTGTAGACCTATGTGATTTTTTAAACCAAATTTCTATAAAAAATAAGGTTTATAGAGAGACAGAAATTCCATATAACTAGAGTATTCCAATAGAAATATTTCAGAGCCATGTTCCCTGCGCTCCACAACACCTGACTCAGTAAAGTAAATAATGTAAATAATGTTTTTTCCCTGGCGCATCTGGATAGCTAGTGTATTTCTTTTTCTATGAGTTGTGAAATTTATTTTTATTCTACATAGATACATAGATTGGCAGCTATCCCTAGTGGTCACTATATGTAGGGGTGGCAAGCCCTAGTTCTAGAGAGCCAGGAACAGGGTTGGCCACCCCTGAATTATATGGACAATGTAACTTTTTTCTGGGCCACAAACAATGACAGAGTGTAAGATAGAAACCGATGTGTAAGCAGGTTTTGGCTGAAGACCTCAGTCGATGAGAAACTCCAGGGGTCTTTTGTGGTTTGTTTCCTGCCCTTAGCAGCTACTTCCACATAATGCTTTTCCCAGTAAAACCATATTTGACACACAATAGAAAGTCTACACCAGGGCCTTAGCCATTGGAGTGGATTTCAAGTTCAATCCCCCCTGAAATGGGCAGAGACAACCACTGAAAAAACTGAAAATCAGGGACATGCTGGCTCCAGTGCCGCAGAGGCCCACCCTCCTGAACCCGGACCCCCTGATGGAGGTAAACTTCTCTAGTTCGGTCCCTGGCCCCAGTCACCCCTTTCCCAATGCAGCAGAGAAGTATCTGGGATGGGTGAGTATCCCGGGGGATACAGTCAGATTCTGTTGGGTGCCATCGCTTCCTTGTACACCAGTGCCTGTTTCTGCCTTAGGTATTGTGTAAGGGCACGGCGGTAGGGATGGTGTATACACGTTGATATACATTATGACGCGCATAACTTTTCAAATGAAAGTGTTTCCCCTGTTATCTCTGTTCACCCTGGTTGGATTCCTCGAAGAGATTCTCATGGATCAGAGCACTGCATTTATGTCACAATGATAATGATGGGCAAATTTAAAACAAACAGATCATTTTGAAAGAATCTTTTAACACAACTTCACTTTGGCAAAAGAGTTGTTCATCTGACTCCCTTCCTAGTGTATACTAAATGTACTAAATGCTGCAGCCTGCTCCCTCTTTGTCGCTTACCAAATGATTGCGTCATATGGGGTAGCCAATAAAGTTCAGCAACTTGATTTGAGTGGTGCATGTGAAGACTGCACAGACTAATGGGTGCAAAGTGCACGCTTTAACAGATTGCCTGACCAACGTAAACGTAAACGCCCTTATAACAGAACGTTCACATAAACATTGCCTGATTCTACTGATTTACTACTGTATAAATGCCATATATTCTTTATATCCTGGTATTATGGAAATATTGACAATGGTGTCGATAATGGTGTCACCCACTAGGGGGTGTGAAAGTACGATTGGGTTTGAATTGATTAGTCCGGGGTTTGAAAAAAAGTTTATCAGTTATAAATTCCTGTAGAAGCACAACAATTCAACTTTAGTTTGGAAATAATCACATGACTTTACAGGAGCAAATGATAAACCCTTTGACAATACAGCAATGTTCATTTTTATATATTTACCTGATATCCTGATCGTCTCACCTCCTTTCCCCCCTCTACCTTTTGGTGACTTTTTTCAAAAAAACTACATTGTAAAATATATTCTCTTTCTTTCCCACACATTCAATTTGACGATATAATAATTAAAAAATGTATCTTCAATATTAACAATGCAATTGTAGTTGTTTTTTTCTACTCTGAAAAGGCATCTTAAAAGGTAATTTCCTTTGTTGTTGTTCGGTTTATATTTAGGAAACCCAGTGACTCTTTTAACTGAGAGTTCCGCAATCTTGGTCTGTGCGACCATTGTGTATGTTCTGCTGCCCTAACGTAGGTATTATAAGTAATGAAAGATTAATTGGTCATTCAACTAATGAAATCATTTCAGGCATTGACACTGCCATTAATTGAACCTCCCAACAAATTATTAAGTTTGCATCTATTTTTTACAAATTAAACAAATTAACAAAAAGTATTTGTTTTATTTCCATTGGGACAAACAACTCAATTAAGTATTAGTTAATTAATAGTTAATTAAGTAGGCGGGAAAAGGCCTACACATTGGGCCCCAGGACCAGGACTGGGAAACACTAGAGCATCACCAGAGATACTGGAGGCTGGATCTCTATGAGTCGCAGACTTCCAGCATTCATTGCATGCAAAGGATATGTAACAAAGTACTAGATGTGACTACTTTAATTTACATATTATTGCTGTGTCCCAAACATTATGGTGCCCTGAAATGCTAGGACTATGTATAAAGGGTGCTGAAAATGGTTGAAACCAAAATGTATGAAAATTCCCTTTAATAAAACCTGAGAATGTGCACAATGTGAGGAAAATCAAGAAAAAAAAAAGTCTATGTCCCAAACATGACAGAGGGCAACCTATATAACAATAGACTCCTAATACTAGCCTAGAGGCCGGACCAAATCAAAGCCAGTGTGCCGTAATAGAGATTCCTTGCTAATTAACAAGGGAACAAATCAAGCCCCTTTCACCCTTCAAAAATGTTGCAGCTAGTGTTGGACCAGGCAGGAGTTGTTTGTTCAGAGAAATGTTCTGGTATCGGAAAGAAAAGTTGAGCATTTTGCAGAATGGCTCTTGAATCTAGCGTACTGCTTGTTGCTGTGGTTACTCTGGGCTTTCTACTGGTTGTATTGTTGGAGCAGTCTGTTTTTGCAGCTGTGCAGGTCCTGTAAACTGTATGGGTTGAAGATTCTCAAAACTATTCCGGAGGTATCGTAGTCGCTTGCTGAGGAGTCGATCTACATGGGAAAAGCTCAACTCAATGCCACTTGGACCAGGAGATGGACTCTCAGGGAAAAACCCTTTTGCATCACCAATCTTCACATGCGGTGCAGTAAGAAAAGCAGCAGTCTTACTTAGTGCAAATTGGTTTCTTTGACTACATTGTAGCTGCAGTGATTGCATCGCTGCTGAATATGGGAGGGGAGGTGGCAACAGGATTGACCAATCAACTGAGCCTATTGCAGCTTCAAATTCACGCAACACAGATGAGTTTGAGATCAACATGAACATCCATGAACTCCCAAAGAAATTTCTGTCCAATTCTTTTTCCTGCATGAGATCAGTGTGGGCTTCTGAAATGCATTGCCCTGAATGGTAAATAACTTCTAAAAAGAAAATCTGTAATTCCGAAAGATGGCTTCCTCAGCACTTAAACTGAGATTTCTTTGTACAAGTTAAAATGTCTGGCATGTTCAGCACTTGCATATTCTGTGCAAGATCAGTTCTCTACAATATACATTATAGATAATATACAGAGGCTTCACAGCTGTATTATGTGGTTTTCTTCTTCCCTCACTTTGCTCCTGAGATCAGTTTATAACTAACGTTAATTGTACAGCCGTGGCCAAAAGTATTGGCAGTGACATCAATTCTGTGTTTTGCAAAGTTTGCTACTTCAGTACTTGAAGATTATTTTTTCAAATGATTCTATGGTATACTGGAAAACAATGATAAGCATTTCATAAGTTTTAATGGCTTTTATTGGCAAAAACATTCAATATATGCAAAGAGTCAATATTTACAGTGTTGACCCTTGTTCTTCATAACCCCTGCAGTTCACTCTGGGATGCTGGATATCAGCTTCTGGGCCAAATCCTGACTGATTCTTGCCTTATTAGTGCTCGGAGTTGATCAAAATTTGTGGGCTTCTGCCTGTCCACTCGCCTTTTGAGGATTGACCTCAGGTTCTCTATGAGATTGAGATCCGGGGAGTTGCCTGGCCACGGATCCAAAATTTCAACGAAATGATCTCAGAGTCACTTCATTATCACTCTTGCCTTGTGACATGGAGCGCCATCATGCTGGAAAATGCACGGATCATCACCAAATTGCTCCTGGACTGTTGGGAGAAGTTACTCTTGCGGGACGTTTGATACCGTTCTTTATTCATGGCTGTGTATTTGGTCAGAATTGTGAGAGAGCTCAGTCCCTTAGATGAAAAGCAACCCCACACATGGATGGTCTCAGGATGCTTCACTGTTGGCACGACACAGGACTCGTGGTAGCATTCTCCTTTTCTTCTCCGGACAATCAATCTTCCAGATGTCCCAAACAGTCCGAAGGGGGCTTCATCAGAGAAAATAACTTTGCACCAGTCTTCTGCTGTCCACTCCTTGTATTTCCTGCAGAATTTCAGTCTGTCCTTGATGTTTTTCTGGGAGAGAAGTTGCTTCTTTGCTGCCCTTCTTGACACCAGGCCATTGTTCAAAAGTCTTTGCCTCACTGTGCGTGCAGATGTTCTCACACCCACCTGCTGCCAATATTGACCAAGCTCTGCACTGGTGGTGACACGATTCCGTAGCTGACTCTTCAGGAGGAGACAGTCCTGGCGCTTGCAGGACACTCTGGGACATCCTGAAGCCTTCTTCATTGCAGTTGAACCTCTCTCCTTGTTCTTGACGATCCGGTCAATGGTTCTTTCAGGTGCAATATTCTTTGCAGCAATTTCCTTGCATGTGAGTCCATTTTGATGTAAAGCGATGATAGCTGCACGTCTTTCTTTGGAGGTAACCATTGCTAACAAGAACACAATGATTGGAAGCACTTCTTTCCTCTTTTTATGGCAATCAGTCTGCTATTATAATCCAATCAAAAGGATATACTGATTTCACATCTAGTACTGGTTCACACTTTCCCTGGAGCAGCTGATATCATTAGTGAAATGATGTTAGCTGGACATTTTGTGCCCTGGCCAAAAACTGTGAAATTTGGGTTTTTGTGATAAAGTTCATTTTTTTGGTCAATGAAGCTTTTTGCAATTATTTAAAATGCATATGATCACTCAGCCCAATAATCTAGAAACAATGTGAATCAACACCACAACAACTAAAGCAGCAAGCTTTGCAAAACACAAAATTTATGTCACTGCCAATACTTTTGGCCACAACATTAAACGAAAAGCAGCGGACTAAATAGTTAGTAGGAATGGTAAGTTACCTAGCTTTAATATTGTTAATTTTCAATTATTATTGTTATTTTCATGAAAGTCTATGAAGGAAACCATGCAATGAAGGAAATGCACGCTGTGATGAGGCCAAACAGCATGTTTTAAACTTCAACCAGTCACATATTATTATTTTTACCGTTTTGGCTATGAATAGATATTCACAGCCAAAACGGTAAAAATAATAATATGTGACTGGTTGAAGTTTAAAACATGCTGTTTGCAATCTGTTCTGTGCATCGGTGGGGGCAAGATTCTTTAAATCTTTATTGGAGCTCCGCTCCAGACAGCTCTAGCTGAATTTAAGCCCTGGTTTAGTGTGATTGTCTCATCCATTATTAATGTCTAAAAACTGATGAGAAGAACTGGGTGGCTGTCTCGACCTTCCCACGCGAACAACTGCTGATTGCAACCCTTCCTGGTGTGCTCTGCCTTGAGCCTCAGTCCTAGTTTAGAAAAATCTAAAATGAGAAACTGTTTGGCTGGTTTAAGTCTGCCATTAATTTATCCCGACATTGTTCGTCTCTGAGGGTAAGACACATAGGGAGGTTGTTAAATCCTTTTAAATATAGGGTTCTCACATGGGAGTTGACACCTCTGCAAATATTTTATCAATGATTTTTATGCTTTGTAGCTATTAAAAAGTATGTTTTTTATGGATGATTTTTCTATTGTTATGAAACGTCTTATAAATTGAAAAATATTATGTTATTATATCATGAATAAACTATGAATATACATTTTATGAATCTTACCTTTAAAGTAATATGTAGAAGAGTTTCTAACAAGGTAAATCAATCTGATATAATTGCCCTTAAAACATATAATTTACATTAAAATGATTGCAGAAAATCTCGAAAACACCTAATGGCATAGGTTGTATTATTTAGGTCCATTTACAACTATCATTAAATATTTCTCATAATTTGCTATAAAGAAACAATTCTCTGCTATGAAACAGTTTTTACAAAAAGCCTGGTGGCCTTTTCGGTTGTTCAAAGTGTAGACCCAGGCATAGACTGAGCCGTACAAAGCGGTGGCACATAATTGGCTGAGATCTACCCTGGCAGAGGTTTCTTTGTTAGGTTGTTTGTAAGGATGGATAGCACAAAGGTCATCAGATTGGAGGAGACCAATTCTACTCCTTTCGTACCTACATGTTGGATAGCTGGATTCAAGGCGCAGACAAAGCAAAAATAGAAAATAGAAAAATAACTGACAATTTCAAATTTCTAGAGAAATGTTTTGTTTTTTATTAATTTAAATGTATTTCCTGCAATATTAACAGCAGTAGTTAAAATAATCAGTTGTTGTAGGCCCACCAAGTAGCTTATTGCACATTAAACAAATACTTAGACTTTATAGGGAACCCTGTGCGTTGTTTCTCTTTGCGGCTTTTGGGCATTTTCCAGTTCATCATGCATTATTTTGATAATAAATAGGGAATACATTATGAAACAAATACACATAAGTTAATTTATAATTAATAATACAGGATTTTAGTGATCCAAGCTGTCAAGAGCTGTCCGTAGAATACAAAATGCAAAATTAAAGATGAATATCAAATAAGGGTCTAGTTCATAAGTTCCTTTTTTGATGTAATGGGAGCTTATTATCATTATATGGTTCTGTGTTATTCAGTCCTGGTCCCCCTGTGCATGCTGGTTTCTGTCCCAGCCTACTTCTTATTTAATTTGGTTTGAGTTTTTAACTAAAAACAGTCCTACGAGTTCTGTTTTTTGTGACAAACATTGTAGATTTTATAAAATAAAGAAAAACCCATGTGCTTTTTTTTTTTGTAAAAAACAAACAAGAGAATTAATTGAGAATTATTTGTGGTACAATTAAATCTACCAAGACTGACTGGAAAAATGCAATTAGTTAACCTAATATAAATATATAAATAAAAAATCAAGACCCCATATTCAGTTAGTCAAATCTGACCCTTGAAGATCTGAAGATCTTGGTTGGTAGAAAAACTAGCACACACAGGGATCTCCAGGACAAGGATTGTATACCACTGGCCTAATTCTCATGGCAAATGAGACATTTTGTTAAGAGCAAGTTACTGAATACACCTGAATTCTCTAAGCTTGTACTGCTAGAACGGTCAGAGACAATTTCATTCTTGAGTTATCTGTATTTTACTATTCAACTGATATGTGACACCTTTTTAAAGAACTGGTGTTTTGGGATGCCACATTTCTTCTTCTGACTGTATAGAACTGTGTGGTTCTTTTCTTATAGGACACTTTTTCAGTGGGTCTGCTTTCAAGGTTTTCAGTGACTTAAAAATAATTCAGCAAACACTTGCAATTCTTGAATTTGATATGTGGATGGTTAAGCCTAATCATTTTTCAAATGTTTTTTGAAATTCAAACCATAAAAGGATTGAAAACATACTCATTGTTAAATTTAAACACTTTTCATACAAAGTTATTGGCTCTTGCAAAAAAAGAAAATAAATTTTCTTTGTAGAAATAGAAAAAACACTGTTCCTTTTTAATCCCTTGTCTGCATTCTATAAAAGAATAATTACAATTGATATAAAAATTCTAAACATGAATTCACATGCTAAGTGGTTGTAGCAACTGTTCGAAAAAACCCAAGCATGCTTTCTTGTTAAGTTTTTATAGTCATAAATGAAATATATAATATAGAAATCAGCGATAATAATGCTTTCCTAAAAAATAGGAAGGAGAAATAAAATTTAAAAAAAAAACTTTTTTTTGTGATTCTGCTGTTCCAGAATCTTCCCAGTCAGTCCTTGGAGCAGGAATTGACGTGGTCTTCGGAGCCTCTGAAGCAGGCAGACTCGTGGTGTTTGTTCAGGTAGGACTTCAGGGCGAACATCTTGTTGCAGCGCTTGCATCTGTGGTGCTTGAGGGCAGAGTGCGTCTGCATGTGGGCCCTGAGGTTGGAACGGTCTGCAAAGGCCTTGCAGCAATGGCTGCAGGCAAAGGGCTTCTCCCCAGTGTGAGAGCGCATGTGGCCCTGCAGGAGCCATGGCCGGCTGAAGGCCTTGCTGCACACACCGCAGATGTTCTTAAGGTCATGGGTGAGGATGTGCATGGCCAGGGCGGGCATCGAGACGTAGACCTTACTGCAGGCGGGGCACTTGCGGGCCATCCTGCCATCCAGACTACGGTGCGTCTGCTTATGCCTGCTCAAGTTGGAGGAGGTGGCGTAAGTTTTGCCACACTCACTGCAAACATGCCTCGGAGGGCCCTTCACGGCCAGGACTGGCTCCGCCATGTCTGACGCGTCAACCCCAACTCTTGTGTGCCGCCTGCAGGCCTCTCTCCTCCCCTTCTTCCGAGAGCGGCCGTCTGAGATGAAAATGGTCCTCGCGGTGTAGGCGTCAGTTAGATCCCCAGCCTCTCTGCTGAAGAACCCCCCAACCATGGCACCCGACTGGGGGCTGTCTGGGTGGTCAGTGTCAGAGTATTCCTCCCCCCCGCTGCCACCCTGACAGTGCAGTGGCCCTGACACCACTGTTGCCAGCTGGAGCCCGATCCTCTTCTCATCCTGGTATTCTGATGGAGAAATGTAACCCTGGATGAAGCCTGGAGGTGGTGTTAAAATAATGAGACGAACAAAGGCACACAGATTACAAGTACATGGTGGCAGAATTTCACGCAAATTCACCACAGAGAGTGCAAATATCTTTTTTAGGGATGTTTACAGTCGTTTGGCTATTAAATTTTACCTTAAATTTTTCACAATTGTACAATTACATATCTTTAAGCATCAGTAGGCCTACAGTAAAACCTCCCCTGGACTATATACAGTGCCTTGAAAAGTATTCAGCCCCCAACACTTTGTCTTAGATTCAGAATTTGAAATATATTAAATTAGATTTTTTCCCACTGATCTACAAATCCTTGAGCACCATGTCAAATCAAAAGACAAATTCCAAAAGCTTTCAACAATTTACTAAAAATTAAAAAATTAAAAATGGAAATTATCAGATTAAAAAAGTATTCATACCCTTTGTAATTTGTAATTGCAAGCCTAAATTTGCTCAGGTGCAATAGATTACTCTGTGAAGAAGAATGAGTGACTCACAGATACATATTCCCAATCTAATGCATCACAATTCCAGGCTGTAAGACCCTTAAATGTGAAAAAATGAATGGGGGCTGAATACTTTTTCAGGGCACTGTATATCAGGGAAGGGTTGGCCACAAAAGCTGAGTGGAAAAACATGGTAATGGAAATTTTAATCATGGAAAAGTTAATAAAAAAGTAATGGAAAAGTTAATTTATGTTTAAAACTTTAAAATGGAGTGGGAAAAGCTCATAATAATAAACATGAATAAATTAAACGCTTCCTGTACATTTAAAATATATTGTTTTATACATTTTAAGCATCCTGTAATGTGTACATGTATGTCATTACAAATTGCTCTTAACCGAACTTGCGGGCACACATTTATTTGTTCAGATAATCACAGATGTATATAATTTGATGGCAAAAGCCACACAATCAAGGCTTTACTTATGACTATGCAATAAATATTGCCTTGAGTATGATAGTAGGACCAGGGTTAGGGTCTTGTCATGACTGGAAAAATTATAAATATCACTGTTTATTATATTTATATATTGAATTAAATAAAACACATTTTCTGCATAAAATCTGTGTACAACTATTGATCTCAAATTTCGAACTCTTGCATAAAGCAAGAAAAAGCAATTAGGTAGGAATGAAATTGGCTTATGAACTGATCAATGAACCACGTGTTATAAAAGAGAATGTAAAGAGAACAGAAGGACAGAAGGAAAGGAACACATTTAATATCGTCACCACTTACAATATTAAATATTAAAAAGCAGGTAAGGCAATTGAACGGCCAAAAAGTACTGTTTAGTAATGATATCATGATATCACAATGATATCACTTTGGGCTGTTGTCATAGGTGAAATCAATTGCAGTTTTTGTACAGAAACATTTTGGTTGTTACTTTTTTATGTTGCTTTTTTATTTTACTTTTTTGATATTCAAATCAGTTATATCACACCCACAATGTGTCTTTACATTTTTGTCATCTGTATGTTTATTTATTTAAGAAAACAGCAGAAAGATTGCACGGCATTTATGTTATCCTATCAGTGGTGTGGTCTATAGAATCACACAAACAGTTTTGGACTGCATTGCTTTGCAGGCTTAATGTGGAGAAACAAAGGGAACCAGACAGCTGGTTACCAAAGAGTGGTGACATATGTGAGGTCAGAGTTAAGTCTCGGGTGGATTGAAGGTTACTCCAACCTGTCCATTATTATTATCAATTCTTTTTTTTTTTTAGTTGCTTTTGTTTCTATAAAATATGCATAGAAATTACCTACAATTACTATATATCTAAAGCCATCATACCATATTTTTATGTTTGGTTCATAAACAAACTACTACTAGTTATGTAAATTTCTTCATATTTATTAAGGTCTTTTCTAGTGTGAGTGTCTTGTCTGCCTGCATTAGACCTGCTCCCTCCCCCTTTTAATCCCAATAGTACATTAATGTGTCTTTCTGCAGCATTAGATTGCATAGCTGCAATTCTAGCCCTGATGGGTTTAAAACACCCAGAAGGACCTGGAGTAGGGGTGCTTGGGCGGCATGGTTAGACAGTGATATTGATTCAAGGGCAACTGCAACTAAGGACGAACTAAACAAACATCCTGTGCTTGATTTTCTGCAGATTTCAGTTTTCCGGAAAGCCCGAACGGAATTATTGGGAGTGAAATTTATAGGGTATATATCAACAATTTACCAGATGCCAAATCTCCAAGCTTTTTGCGTGACCCACTTACATAAGCTTTTTGCTCTACTTTGACCTGAAACATTTTTATGCATCATCAGTCAAAACACAGAAATCAGCAGATAAAAATCATTTGGAAGGACTGGTGGCAGAGGATTATTTAGAATCTGGCTTAGTGTAACAAGCATTAATATGCATACAAAAATAATTTATTAAATCCTAATACTTTTAAAAGTATATTTTCATGCTTGCTCTTAAGAAACAAAGTATCACAGAGAAAACAGGTATAAAAGTTAATTTTTTTATATAAACATGTTTCAAAGGCTTCCATACTCACCATCGTCCCTAAGAGAGACCTCCAGGGTTGTCGCAGAGTCTGGGACGGAGGGTACAAATCTAAAAGAGTCGTCCAGGTGGTGGCTATGATGATTGGAAGAGGGCACTGCAGACGAAGAGAGATCATCAAGCTTGATCTTCTTCACCAAAAACGAACGGGGCATGTTTGAACGAGCAAAAAGACAAGCCTGTTCAGGAAATATGCATTAAAAATGCAACAAGAAAAAAATTAATATGGTAATCTGACTGCAATTTAAAGACAACCATTCAAAAACAGGAGAGGAGATCATCCGGACAAAGGGATGACACAGACCCTCTGTGCTGATATTTCATCCTTATTCCTAACATATATCTTGTTAATCACCGGGTAACTCCCAACATGCAAGCAGGCGAAATGGAGAGGGTGGCAGAGAGACGGAAAGACCACAGAGGAAGAAAGGAAAGAGGCTGGCAGACTAGCTGAGATCAGCAATCACGCCTGCCTTTATATGGGCCACAAGAACTGAGATCAGGTGGTGCTTGGAAATGGAGCTGCTTAGCTCTAATCCATCAAACGTCCCCAGGGACACACATCAAATAACCACTGATCCATCTGTGCCTCCCCATGTACTGGCTGGGCAGAGGACTAGGTATACGGGCCGGCCGGGCTCCCCCCTTTTTGCACCATGCACAGGGATGAAGAGAGGGAGAGACAATGGAGGCAAGTTAATGAAACTACATGCAGGCGCTTGCTCCCTGTTGTCAGCCTGTTGTGCCCTTATGTCTCTTCTCTTACAGAACTTAGAGAAACAAAACATTAGAAAATGTGTCTTTTGTACATATCAATATGTTGTGCAGTGACAGATTTTTGTCAAGCCCCTACTTTGATAAAACCAAATGTCTTACCTGCATTTATCTAAATGTGATAGACACGTTTGTCTAACTTAATTATTTTGGTTTATCCTGACACAACACAAGTTAACAATAATGTTCTGTGCAAGCACATGTTGTTACATCACTGTTTAAAGTATTTACTGGTAAGTTTTTATATCGGCTACATTGGACAATTTTGAATACAATAATAATTCCTTTCCTTTTGTCCAAAGTAACACCAGGGTAACCTTCTGGCTACTATCTGACACAGGTAAGCACATTTTTGGTGTCATCCCTTAAACAGATGTTGTATCTCCAGCAAATGGTTAAAATAAAATAAAGTTTAAAATGTCCTAACCATGCACAAGTAATCATGTATTAACCAGTTATTTAAAAGCACGGTATTTATATTGTGGCAGGGTTTAGGAGATGGTTAATGCTAAAGTCTTTCCCAATATTACATTTGTACCAAGGAGCCATAGCATTGCACTGAATTTGTTGAAGTAACTTTAGTTACCCAGATTTTACCCCCACATTGTATTATTTTGTATATTGTATTAGTCTGCTAGAGGCTTCCTGCATGCCTGTAGGTTTGCAAAACCTGCAGGACATGCCTCTCCTTCAGTCGGCGCTAAACCTCTTGTGTGGGCTGTGTAGGCTGTACAGCCTGTTGTGAGATTTACACATAACATCAAAGCCTTATATCGTGATGGAAGATATAAGATACAAAGGTTTTACTTTGTTGCCATTTGTAGTATAGCTATTAATTTGTTATTGTTGTTATTAATATCTTCCTACATTGTCATCAGATGTTTATAGAGGTATTGAATTTGGACAATACTTTCACTTCAAGTGTTCTGTAAAGATAACATTTTATGTTCCATGGATTATGTCTAGAGAATGGTGTTTGCTGGCAGTTGACACTGGTGTCATTTTGCATCTGAAAATTAAACCTCTTTCAACCCATTTTCTCAGATTAGTGTAATCCCTTATTTCTTCCTGTATCAAGTACAATCAAATTTGTTTAATTTTTTAAGCAATTAAAACCTGCTTAACGTCTCTGCTTTAATCACATCAGTATCAACTCTTGGCTAATGACCGTGACTCGCCAAACGGCCCTGCACCATCACTTGTTCTGCTGCCTGGGCATCTTTCACCTCATCAGCAGTCTTTGTGACATTACCACAGCAACACGAAAACCTTGGGCATCTGACAGTGACCTTGCGTATCAGAGGAGCGTCAGTGTCGTTCACAACCGGGCCAGAACGGGAAAGAACAGGAAAGAACGGGAAAGCTTGAAAACGACTGTATTTCACTGCATCGTAGGCAAAAGTACCAGCGTCCTGAATGCTCTCTGTACCACCATGCAAGTTACCATGCAGTTTCAGGCATGTCTGCCTGAGATCTCAAACTGCCTGAAACTCTTGGTGTTTGGTGGGGCATGATTTTCAAGCTCTTGGACTATGAACTGGAGTGCTGCATCCAGGGGCGCCGCTAAGAATTCTGGGCCCCATGAAGAGATTGCAATTTGCCCTCCCCCCCAGTGGGGCCCTGGGTAGCCAGTACCACTTTTCCCCCCACTTCGATGCCCCTGGCTGCATCACATGATATCCAAAACATTTTGGCTCCTTTGGTGTAATTACTTTTGGAGCATAAGAATATATTTCTTGGGCAAATGTACCTACATGCATTGACAACCATTTGGCTAGTGTTTGTCTATTCCCTGCATGTGACAATAGATCTGTCTGTGCACCTATTATCCAATTTCTAAATGGTGTGAAGGCAAAGAGCTGCAAAAATGCTTACTAAAGAGTCGAGGGGTTGAGATGGTTCATGCTGAAGCTACCCAATCACAGAATGTATCTGCATAGTTGATAGATAGTACCTTTTCTAGACCTTAATTTCTCAAAAAAATAGAAAGAAGTTTTTTAACAAGAACAAGTCAATGCCGTCCTGTCAACTGACATGTGCCCCCTCACTTTTCTGGCATATTAGCTCCAATCCAGAATTTATTATGGGGAAAATGAATGAATATTAGTATAATCATAGCTGATGTAACATCAGTGCCCCCTTAAAAGTCACACATCAGATAAGTGAAATCACTGAATAGTGGTAAGGGAGAGATCAAATATTTATATAGGAATAGAAAGTCTATTACTTCTTCGCTCCTTTGCTTAATGGAGAGATTTCTTCTGTCCCTCATACTTACAGGTACAGACTGGTAAAGCGCAGGGATTGGCCAATCATAAAATGAGTGAGGAGAAGGGGGACTTAGTAGCTATGAAATTCAAGGAGTATTATAAATACATAAATTACCTATAAAGTAATCAGAAACAAAATTTCTATAATGGGGTATATTTTAATATATATGGCTTTTCAAATAATAAATTAGTGTAATCTTTTTATTTATTTATATAATTTTATACCATTTTATTGTTTTTGTGAAAAGAATTCCAGAGTACCAAAACTATTGAGTATACAGATAGCACATCACAAGATTCAATTAGTCTGCTTCTATTCTGCCCATCTTACATTTTTACCCATTGAATATTAAATGATGAAACTCGGCAGTCTAAATTCTGCACTTCTCAGATCTGAACAGAATCCAAAGCCTTGACCATTTTATGCTGTTTTCTGTAGGCCAATCTTAGTTATTTGGTTAACAAATTCAAGTATTATTTGTTTTTTATGGCACATTAAAAATTAATATCATTACAATTAATAAAGTTTAGGGATAAACTATTTTTTGATTTAGAAGATTTTTAGTCTCAAACATACTTTTGGCTGGACCCTAAAGTCAGTGAGGTAAATTTACAAAGAAGGGAAAGGTGAAAATAACAATTTCTCATTAGGCAGACTGCAGGGAGGAGGACTGCTACTGCTGCTGAATTATACTGAGCGGTCGGTGCAACTTCATTTTCGTGTTCTCATGCTTCGATCCTGGTCAAAAATATCCCTCTCGGGATATTACATCATCAGTCAGACATGTCACTCTCTCCAGTGTGAGTGTTTGCTGTGGCCCTAGGGAAGGACAGCAGCCCGGAGCACATATGCTGTGGGAAATAAAAAACTAATGAGTGAGAGGTGACTGAAAATAAACAAGCTGGCATGTGACAGAGCTAAGCAGATGTAGATTCAGCAGACATTAAAAGGAAAACAGCCATCTATGATTGAACACATTTATGATTATCGACCTCCCTTCTTTTGAGAAGAGATGGGAGCAATTAATATATTCCCCCTTTAGAAAATTATCAATTTGATGTTTTTGGAAGGGTGAACCGAAACTGAGGGACAGAACAAGTGTGGTTTTAAAGAGAACCTAAAACTTAAATAGACTGAGATCCTGGAGATTGTGAGATTAGTACCATTAGGACCGTCTCTTCTGGTCCTCTTCTCCTCTGTCCCATCTGCACATTCCCTCTCCACCAGTCCTCCACCTTATCCCTACTTGAATTAACTGCATGTTGAACTCCCATGTTATAGGCAACCCTAATATGTCCGCCCTCTATATTGCTTGATTGTCAAACACTAGTTTTCTACACTTCTGTATGCAGGGACTGAAGAAAGCCCAGATTCCAGCTGCAAATAAACTTTTCTCGTTCTCTTGCATATCAACTGAAACTTCTAAACTTCTAGGAGCAATTATTAGGGACTCCTCAAGCAATTAGAACACAGTGTTATCCGGCAGTATCATTTAAAATAACCCCATTGGATTGAGATTAGATATTTACTCTGATCTCTACATTACCTACTCCCATATTACTCCTCCATTTGATCACTCTGTAGAGTGGCTAAGAATGACATTGAAGTAAACCAGTAAGGACAATATTTATAGTTTTTTCCAACTAATTTGGAAAAAAATACTGTAATGAATTAGCCCACTATTATTAATAATCAACTATTTCTAAATCAGTAACAAAATTATGGATTTTTCTAATAGTTTTGATATCTAGCTAACTATATTAATAATAAATACAATGCAGGTTTTCAACTTTGATGTATTCCTTCTAGATTGATTCTCAATTGGTCAGCTTAAAGTCTGACGTGGGCAGGCACATTGCTTTCCAGTGAAAA
Source organism: Hiodon tergisus (assembly GCA_025775045.1). Taxonomy (NCBI): domain Eukaryota; kingdom Metazoa; phylum Chordata; class Actinopteri; order Hiodontiformes; family Hiodontidae; genus Hiodon; species Hiodon tergisus. The sequence goes on along the minus strand of JAOVYW010038078.1, from coordinate 3,006 downwards.
GTAAATACATTAGGTTAAGACAAGAGTTTCCCCCAGAGGTTCAAGCTGTTTCTGTTGAGACCTTTCTAAGAAAGAAGTGAGCATTTTGCCTACAACTGTAATACCTCAGACAAGGACACCGCACAATTGGCATCCACCCATAATGGATTTTTAGCCAGGAGACCAGCTTCTGTTCATTTCACTACTGCAGAGCACAAGTCAGTGCATATTTCCCAGATGTTTGAGTTAAAACTTGAAGATGACACTGCCACCCTGTTCTTCAGTGGTATAATTGAGTCCTCTATGTCTGGGACTCTAAGCCTGTGAAGAAATAAGAGACAGAATTCCCTCACATTAACTATTTTTTTTAAATGTACTATTTATTTGTGTATTTACTGACCTTCACCATAGGTGGCGCTGACAACCCATGAGATTCTCAATGAAGCTCCTAGCATTCAGCTGTTGATGAAAACAGAATTCTACAACATTTTCAAATAGTATAAGAGTGAGTAAATGTTTGTCTTTATATGTGTAACAAGTGGTCACAACTTTTAAAAACTGCATGTGCATGAAATTTTAAAAAGGTCAATTTATCCATATAAAGAAAATCTAAAGGGATGCCCAACATTTTGAGATTTTAGGGCATATGTGCATTCTCAGCAGTGAGCCAAAATATTAACACATAACTAATCATTCAGAAATACTAAGCATGTGATAGTTTCAGTAATGCACGCCTTAAACAGGGTTGTTTTATATCAGTTTTTATGGTGTATATATATATATATATATGTGTGTGTGTGTGTGTGTATGGGTCATGTATTGTAAACACAACATTAGAAATCAAAATCAAAGGTCTTAGGGGACTGAATTTGCTTTGGGAACCCTGCTCAGTGTCATTCAATTGACAACTGCCCCAGCCAGTGACATTACATGACCAATGGGGAATAAACCCAGCCACATTTCACTACCAATTACCACAGCTGCCACCCAGATGACATGTGGCAGCAAGCCGGACAGGTTTCACAAAAAATGCAGGCTGATTATATATGCTCTCGTCTCATTAGAGTTAGAATGTAGACTCCTACCTGCGAGCATAGTTGCGTGCACAAGCTAAGACCAATAATAAAATTTAAAAAATACTAGACCAAGTCAAGTTGTCTTGCTTACAGCTGTTAGGACTGCAGTTTAAACCTAAGTCACCTGTGCTAAGCAAGAACACCAACCGGTTTTACACCCCTCATCCAAACCAATGCCATAGGGGTCTAAACATTTGGTAAGGTCGGAATGTGTCCCATGCTAAAGATTTTCATTCAGACCACCATCACGTGATCATGTGCGCCCACAGGGAGAGATTCTCATTCAGACCAGTCACAGGCAATCTCACAGGAAAATATTTGAATGCACGGGTGAGAATGAAAATGAAATGGGTTGAGCTGATGCAATGTTAGTTCATTGAAGTGAAGTTTCGTTCAAGTGGAGCAACAGGTTCAAAGTCAAAATCTATTTGCTTGTATAATGCACCATGGGCTTAAGGGTATTTATAAAAAGATCAAAATTTTTGTTTGAAATTAAAACAAAACCAGCTGTGCATTTGACAAGTTTTACAGGAGTCAGCAGAAGCCTGCAGGGCATCTGAATTAAATCTCCCATTTATACATCTCCATTGTTACCTTTGCAAATGTTTTACTTGTCATTTGTTAATCAGGTTAAGAGACTTGCCTCTACGTTGTATTAAACTTCCCCCACATTAGCTATTTTCTAAATCTAATGCAATAAGTATTTCAATACATCAACAACATGTGCACTCAAGAGTAAAAGGCCAGACAATTTTGACACCTAATACATTAGTCTGACTAAAAATGCATTTATGTTTAACTGAATTAAAGTTCAGCAAATAGCAAATAAAACGTGGCTTTCAAAATATATTAATCTGTTATGTAGTATGAATTCACAAGTAACAAATTACCTTAAATGCAGAGATAAAATCTGAGAATCTTTAACAACAATGCGATGTTAAGTCATGACAGTGTGTGCACTGTTTCAGATCAGACTACCAATATGGGTTTGGTGACGTCTAGAATCTAGAATACTAAAATGAGAAGAAAAGATAGAATTATCATACAAAAACAGTGGAACCAGGAATAAGTCACTAATCCCTTGTTTTACATAATTTAAAGTGGACCGAGGAGTGCTTTCTAACACAGGTTAGATGTCTGACCAAACAAAATAATTGCTAGCGAGGTCGACCTCAATCAAAAGGATTAACCTTTGACACATTTTTAAGATTATTTAAAACTAGTAGCATATTACACATTTGTTTCCTTCACAAATACAGAAAAGCATTGACTGTGAATGAGCAATTTTTTTAAAGACAAACACGCAGGGCTCTCGATTACACCACTTGACAAAAATCACTTTGAAGGACACGAACTAACGATGAGCATGGCTCTTAATTACCCATTCCATTGAAATTCTGAGCTGTGACACAATGACAGTCAGAGGAACAAAATTAGCACTAGCAGTCCCTGAGGGTACAAAGTCACTCAATTCTTCCCACATACGCAGCATTAAGAACCTAAACATTTTGTAGAAAAGAAATGCTAACGCTTTAACAAACACCATTTCTCATGTTTTCACACAAACCAAAAACCGTATGGCACATATATAGCAAAAACAATGCATTGAGCCCCATTACTGTAGATCTTAATAAACCCTTTCAAAGTACAGCAGCATATTAGGCATTTAATCCAATCATGAACAGTAACCATTTATATTTCCATATTATATTAAGCAATTTTTTTAAATGGTAGCACTTTTCTTCCTAAATGAGGGCTTTTCTAGGCCGTTAACTTCAAGACAAATCAAAAACTACCTTTGAAAAAAATTTATGACCTGCTTGACATTCATGATACAGTAGGAAATATACCATTTCCGATATCATGAAAATCACATAAACTAATATAAATGATATTCTGAGGTATATACACCCAATGAATGTAAAAGGGTTTATTTAACTAAAAAAGCAAA
>JAOVYW010038057.1:0-19347 GCA_025775045.1 Hiodon tergisus | reverse complement strand
CTCACTGACTTCACACCCCTCGACCCACTAGCCCTGCAAAGACACACACACACACACACACACACACACACACACACGCTATGATTTAGATCCACATGCAGATCCTATTTTTCATTTCTACAGCTGGATAGTTTAAATGACTTGTATAAATAGTGTAAACTTAGTAGTTGTGTGTTACGGACAGCCAAACAATGAGGAGAAACACTCAAATTAAACAGGGACTCTGCTATGCAAATCTATAATGTAATTAAAAATGTAACAGAAATCTAGAGGTTAATGCTTAGGTTGCCATGCTCTTGAAAAAAGGTCTATGCCGAAACATTGAGAATTTACAATGGCTCTTGTTTGTCCATTTGTTTATAAAACAGACATTTAAAAAACATTTACATTTGTTTTGATTGTGATGAGGATTTTACTTATCCTTCTATTTGAGACTACCAGAAATGTCTTTCCCTTGCTTTGCTTTTTTGTAAAAGTTGGGGGGGGGGGCATATCTCTGTTGCATTGTTAATTCATAACTGTGTGTCGTTATCCCCTTTTAGTTTGCCCAACAGATCCATAATATTACAAAACAAAAAAGTACTACTTACTGCTAAAATCAAGCTTTTTATTGATTTGTCTTCTCAATAGTTCTCTTTGATGGCAGCTTTCCCAGAAAACATACTTGGAATACTCCTCTTTTGTGCTTGTGTCATCGTGATTGGTCTGATTCAGGTAAGCAGAATACTTTGGTAAACCCACAGATTCAGATGCTGCAGGTTGCTGCAATATAGATGCTACTCTGTCGGCATGTCTAAATGGCAGAGACATACCTTGCCTAATTATTGTCTTTTTCCTTCCTACAGGCTGTCATTGTTTTGTACGGATTTAGCCGGCCATTCTTGTTGAATGACCAGATACAAGTGTCGGAAAATCGGGCCTTTTACAAACGGCATATCTTAAAGGTCATTTTACGAGTTCCGGTTTTCTGTTTCGCCGCTGCCATTTTTTCCTTCATCTTTTTTCCTTTGGTGAGATCGGTCTTCTGAGATATATTTCACCCTATAAAATTTTAATTAGTTAAACTTACGAGGTATTGTTTTTGTGAGATTCAATGTCGGAAGAACGACTGAACATCAAAATAAGATAAATTAATCTTACTTTGAATTGCTTTGAAGTTGTATTTTTTTCAATACCCATAGCAAAATAAGTGATTTATATTGAGCTGCTCTTTCTCCCATTATCAATTAACTGTTGTGTAGAAATGTTTTCTTTGATATATGAAGAGACCACTCTTTCTTACCTGGCCTTGGATTAATTAGAGTGTTTCTCCTTATTGTTTGGCAGTCTTATGTTTTGCTGGCTATAGTCATCTTCTTTCCCTACATCTCTCAGTGTTTGAAATGGTGTCGCAATAAAGCAATTGGTGAGTAACAGGGTGCAAAATCTCTAGAGAAAAGTTTTATGTAAAAAAAAAAAATCTATGATTCATCACCGGGTGAATCTTGAAATGTGCAGACCTCAGTATCCAGTGATTTTTTTGTTTTAAAGGTCTGTAATAGAAAAAAATCTTAGATTATAAACCTATGATCTGTAACCGGTCATGGTATATATAGTTAATATTTACATTTTCCTTATACATATTTTGGAAACAGAATGCAATAAAATAGTTGATGACATTGATAGTTATTTAAAATGCCACTTAACATTTTTTTTTTTTTTAAACCTATAAAGAAATGAGTGAGTAAAATCTGCTATCAAATGATCATATATTGTTATATTTAGTGTTCTTCACTATCCCGATTACAATGAGATCCTTAGGTGCTTTTGTTGCATGAGATGCCCAGGTAATTTCAAGATGCAGAGCCCTTACTAAATATGTGGGTATCTCATCAGGCCAGCTTGAGGAGACACCTGACTCCATGCTTTTCTACTCTTACCACCCCAACGAACCACTCAGCAAAGAGCGAGTGGAAGCCTTCAGCGATGGGGTATATGCTATCGTAGCCACTCTTCTCATTTTAGACATATGGTAAGTTTTAATCATTTTACAGGTTAAACGGTCCAAGTGTAACTCTTTTTACAGTCTTCTGCGGTTCTCTAACACTCTAGGCAAGATAAGTTGAAAGAAGAGGTGATCTTCTGAATTTGCAGTCTTCGTGTCCTAAGGACCCTCTGGACCAGGATCATCATCTTTGCTTTGATTTGTATTTAATTCTAGTGAGGATAACGTGCCAGACCCCAGGGATGTGAAGCAGAAATTTAACAACAGCCTGATCCAGGCCCTACAGAACTTTGGCCCGGAGTTTCTGGCCTACTTTGGCTCCTTTGCCACAGTGGGCCTGCTGTGGTTTGTGCATCACTCCCTCTTCCTGAACGTGACAAAAGCTACTCGGTTCATGGGCCTGCTCAACACCTTCTCCCTGGCTTTCGTGGGCGGGCTGCCGCTGGCCTACCAGCTGACCCACGAGTTCTCCCGGAACTCCCGCAATGAGCTGGAGGCCATCCAGATCAGCTGCGTCATCATCTTCTTCGCCGGTATCTTCCAGCTGGCCATCTGGGTGGTGGCACTCTTCAGCCAGAGAGAGACGCTCCACCCTGACGTGCACTACGGCGGGCGGGACCACGCCTTCATGTTTGCCAAGCTGGCGCTCTACCCCTGCGTGGCACTGGGCACCTTTTTTGTCACCTGCGTACTGAGCAAGTTTAGCGCCCCCATCTTCCACCTGATGCAGATTGTTGTCCCATTTGCCTTCTTGCTGCTGCGCCTTATGGTGCGCATCGCCATGGCAATCTTGCGACACATCTTCTGCCCAACCAAACCGACCATACTCAACGTCCTGGAAGAGGAAGACCCTCACATGCCCTCCAATGATGTGGTGATCTAGCTCAAGTTAACCGGCTTTTACCTGAGCACCCTCTTCCGTACTGCCATTCAGTGTAATGTATTAATCAGGGTATCGTGTGGAAGAAAGGAACGGTGTTGCTGGAAGTGAAAATTGACCTATTGTCAAATTTACGCACATTATTTATACCTAGCTACACTTTTCTTTCTTTCTTAAAACGCACATAAAGATGAAAACTCCGTCCATGACTTTCTGTTATATTTGTTTCTTTTTGTTGTAAGATATCTAGAGCCATTTTAATTTCTGTTGAAAGAAGAATTAATGGTTTGTCAGCCCAGCATAGAAATGAACGTGGTTTCATACTCTCACCATGTTAATCACAGGTCTTTCTCTGTGGTTCAACCCTCCATCGCAGTTATTAGAATTATTCCTGTCATACTCACCTTTTGGGCAGATGCCCTTACTGAGAAGTTAAGATGAGTTTAGAAAGTCTCAGCATTAAAAACATCAGATTTTGTCCTAATTCAGATTCAGCTGTGTTAATTTTTTCCATCCAATTATGTTTCAGTGTAATCTGACTGCACTGTTTTTAACTGATACAAGCAATGTTTCAGGATGTTTTAATCCATTTCTGTGTTCTGAAACCCAGGGTTGTTGTTGTTTGTTTACATGCTTGGGCGATGTTATTCTTAACAAAGTAAAAAACCCAGGTTTTTTTCTTTCAGTTGCTCAGTTCAATCCGCTTGGTCGTATTACTATTATTTTGTTAACTATTATAAGAATAGTTTTTTTTTATGGTTATCTCACACAGACGCACCTGTTTTGTTATTTGGCTGAAAGTACTGGGGTCACATGACATCCCTTCACAGGAGAGTGTCTTTAAGACAACAAAATAAGTGCATGGCAGGGCGATGGCATTCCTGTTTTGGGGCTTCCTGAATCTCGGATGGGGAGTTTTTATTGTTGAGGAACTTAGGGGTGCTTGAGGTTTTTTTGGGTTGGCTGTCCACGAAAGGCAGCACTTTGTGGTATGTGTTCAGGTCACTGATAGAGCTTTACGGTATTCAGTCGGATCAGAGATGGAGCTTTGTGGTATGCGGTCTGGTCGCAGTTGGGCAGTTTGAAGCCACCCAAAATCTCCCTTAGTCATTGTTTTGGACTGCAGTCTAGCACACATTTTTTAGTGCAGTCTGTCTATTAATACAAACCTGCCAGCCCACTCTACCGCGACAAAGCCATAAACTAAAACCCACAACATAGCATTCTACAAAAGTCTGATTTAGTCCATCGTTTGGGGCTTACAGCAAGGAGAAGTTATGCAATTCTGCATATTAATGTCATCAGTGTGTTTTGAGTACAATCTCATATCAAAGTGACCGAAATTGTTGTTCGGTTTAGCCAAAAACTTACTTATAGAAACATACCATTTACAGTGCCTTTACAGTGCCCCCTCCACCCCAATGGAAATATGGAAGCACCTTTGGCAGACAATTCAGCAAAAGTAACACCTATTTTAGACTTAAAAAGTTCCAGCCTTTTTCCACAAGCTTGCCATATCATATAGGATATGAGATGTTTCTGAGATGTTTCTTTTCCCAACGGAATGGCTTACTTCTCTCCAGTCTGACAAAACAATTAGTTGGGATATTTTGGAGTCATTGGCATATGTTCGCCATGGAATGCTGAAGTCACTGTTGGCTTTTGAAAGCATTTGAACCAATATTACTATATACAGATCAGTCAACTAACAGTTATTGTCAACATAATGTTTTAAAATATTTTAGGGTTCAACACTTGCACAGGTATTGCACGTTAATAATTTTTTTGCGTTGAAGGAGAGAGAGAATGATACTTGATAAAGGCAGTCACACATTAGTTTCTACCACATTTTCTTTATTTTCATCAAATGTTCCAAGTATTGTACTTGTTGTTTTATCCATGTTGTAATAAATAAAGTAAACCAATAAAGCCCTTTTGTGCACAAAAGTACGGTGAACTTAGAAGGTTAAATAATATGCTGTTCTATGTGCCACCGTTCTGAGAATCTTACTGAAAAATGCTAAGATTGTAGTTTGTTTTATTGAATAAACTCTTGCTTGCATGCAAACTGTTTTAGCTCAATTCTGTTTTTCAGTCATTTCTTTGAATGCATGGTACAAACCAAGAGGAGACATGTAAGACATTGCAACATTTCAAAAACATTAATACTTTATTATGAACTAAACCAAAGTGGCCACAAAACAAACTCAAAACACCTTTTCAGGCATTGCAAAATTTCAGTTTTCAGTCTTTAAATAAAGTAAACAGCAACACTATATAGGATTATAAACAAACACATTTTTCAAATGAATTAAACTAACACAATCCCAGACTTTTCAGTAATCTTCATCTTTTAAAAGTATTTTACAGTTCCAACCTAAGTGTGATCTAATTGAACGGCACTAAGGTGAGTCAATCTGGCTCTTGATGTGGGTGTGTCCATAGGTTGTCATTCCCAGTCTGTCTGTGGGTGTGACCCCACCAGTTGTGTGCCACAGTGATTAATGAGATAATAAAACCACAATTTTTCATGTGGCCACAGGGATAGGTCCTGCATAAAATTTACTGAATTGCACATTAGGATGTGAAAATGGTATTTTAATAGTTAACATGAAGTGTAGGTCCTGTGTAAATAATACACATTCATTATTAATACTTTAAATATGTCACACATCGAACCTGAAATTGGTTTGGACAGTAATCAAGCCCAGATCTCCCACATAGCAGACAAATCACTAAATCGCACTGTTTCACTATTTTAACCATTCTTTGTTGAAGTTTGGTGAACTGTAACACATTTTGTTAACCTTTACATGCAACAGCATGAACTGTCATTGTATATGCAGTTTTATGTTGATTAGATAAGAAATGGGGTTAAAAGGCATTAAATGGATATTCACATAGGCTTCAGTCTGATTTGCTGTCATTCAGCCATCTTTTGGACACAAATATTTACTTGCATTGAATAATATTATTCTTTGTATTTTTTGTATTTCTTGTGTGATTAGAGGGTTTCCAGTGTTTAGACTGGGTCCCAGCGATAGTTTGGTGACCCTGCATCTAAAGGTCAGGAGTTTTAATTTACCTTTAACTTTAACTTCAACACCACCAATGTGTAGGCAATTGTTACCAAATTTTTTCAGTTCGGTGCATTTATGATCTACCTGTCAAGTTTGGATTGAGTTCTAATTTTTTTTTTTTTAAGAAAACTGCAGCGCAACATGCTTGGGGGAAACGTAACAAGATGTCTGATCTATCCCCAGCAATCATTTGACGATAGAGCCACAGTACTGATTTAAAAGCGCTGTTGGGTCTGGTCTACTTTTTGAGAAAAGTATAGTTTAAAGAAATACAGTTTTGAAGGTTTCATGTTCAGTTTCTGGTGAAATTTAAATTGCGATAGGACCATAGTTCCCAAATGGTGGTCCCCTGGTGGTTTATGAGTCCACAAAAGGGGATTCAATAAAAGGAAAATATTGTTCATAATCCTCACAAAGAAAAATTTATATAAAATAATTCAAAATAACATGCATTTTGATCAATAAATCTGCACTTAAAAGTTTTTTTTTAATTATCTGTTTGTACTGAAATAATTTTAAAATAATTAGTAGTTAGTTTTACCGATCACAGGAAGGCAGAGTGGCAGTTTTATAAGAACATGTAATCGTGAGAATGTGTCATTTATCTCTGTTTAACGCTTTATATTCTGTATCCATATAATATCATTACCTCAGTTGTACAAAGCCTAAGTAAAACATTTGTTTTTTCTATATATTTTTAGTTCTTTGTTGGTGTTAAAAGGTTTTAAAATTATTATTTATTATATTATTATTAATTATTTATAATAATGATTAACCTTGACATTAAAAGTGATTTGATGGTATAGGCCTAGGCTATTCTAAAGCATTTGAGTGAGGGAGATAATGGAGATCTACGAGCAGAACCAGCAGGAGACTCCTCAAAATTAGGAGCACCTTCCTGCTCTGTATTGTTTGTGAAAACCCAATCCAGGACAAGAAAACCTGCAGTAAAAGCTGCTTCTTCAGCCTCGGTGTTGTTTGGAAGGGAGCCAAACTGGTGGACTGGCTGACTCCCTCTCCAATGTTGGCCCGTCATGAGAGTGTCGGACCAGAATACAGCAAGTGCAGAAGGGGCTTATAGGCCCTATAGAAGAACACGCCTTGCACTACAATCAGACTGGCTGACAAAAGCCGGAACACATACTTTGAGGTAAGTCAAGACAAGGGAAATACCAAAAAGGTTACGCCAAAGACCACAACTGAGGTGAGACATCTGAGTCCTGGAATGCCCCCTTGATAGCTCATGTCTCAAAACTCCCCCCCCTCCCAACCAAAATTTCCCACCGGAAACGGCTGTACCCAATAAGAAGACTGGCACCAGCCTTACTTTAGAGTTTTAACATTTTTATAAATTAAAAGTCCTTTGCCTAAAATGTTTTAAGTTTGGATTCATTTGGATTAATTTTAAATAGTTAGGTCCACAATACGCAATCAGCATCTCAAACAATCACACATCATTAAAGATATAAAAATAGATGTAACAAGCATTTTTGAACCTTAAGGCATAAAATCTTATCCTTTTTAAAATGTGGAGAAAACATAAAAAAACTTGAACAGTGGTTTGTGTGGTCCTTTTCATGTTTGTCCCCAGTCCCCAATAAAATTAGATATTAATATTAGATGTGAAACTAGTGCAATAAGTGTATTTCCCCCTTAAAACAAAACGCTCAAAGCAGAGCTGTACATCTGAGCGCTGCAACACATTCATTTTCAATTGGTTGGATGCGCTTAGGCAGCCAGACAAAACAAAACAAATTCATAATTCAGATTGTTAAACTAAAGAATAATAGAATAGATCGTTGTCATGGCAACATATGCGATGAAATGTTTACAATACCATAATGACATAGTCTGACAGATTTTGCAAGCCGAGGTCGGCATTATTTGGACTAGGCATTGGAACTAAAAGCATTTAAAGTCTGATAAAATATAAAAACATAGAATACTATTCTTATCATTTCAACGGTCTTATCCACACACTTAACATGTAGGCCTATTACTATTTATTCACTTATTGCGATTTCATTAATTGTATATCATTAACACAGCTGTAAATATGTTACTTTAAGAAGCCACTTTCCAAAGCATATTTTATTTCTAAAGGAGGAGCTCTTACTCTGATATGTATAACTCTCACCCTCTGTGCCTTGAGATAGTCTTGTATTTTAATTGACTATTCTAATTGAGGTCTAGTATCATCTGTTGCTTTAAGATTTAGTAGATATAGTATATACTCAGGGGTCAAGGCACTCCCACCTAGTAGCGAGTCAGACCACTTTTTCCCTCTAGCCTGAATTGCAGTCAAGCAGTTTGGACAGACATACTTTCACACTGTGAACAGCACATTTCATCTCATCCAAAACATGCTTTATTGCGTTGAGGTCTGGGGACTTCGCTGGTCACTCAAAACTAAAACTAAACTAAATTTGAGACAATACATGATTTGTTACATGGCGTAGTATCCTGTTGGAAGTATCTATGAGACAAAGGGTAAACTGTAGCCATGAAGGGATGCACCTGGTCAACAATGTTCAGATATTCTGTAGGGTTCAAATGTTGCTCAATTGGGGGACCTAACATGTGACAGAAAAACAATGCCAAATCCCAACTCTGCCATCAGCATGACACAACAGGAACCAGGTTTCATATACAGGGATACTTCCAGTGCACCATGTCACAAATCACGTATTGTCTTAAAAAGGTTCCAGGAACATGACAGCAAATTTAGTTTACTTGAGTGGCCTGCACAGTTCCCAGACCTCAACGTAACAAAGCATGTTTGGGATGAGATGGAACGAGCTGTTCAAAGTGTGAACATACTGCTGTCCAAACTGTCCATGCCATGTTTTTCCTTAATTCACCACTATTGGTGATCACTTGATCACTGGAGCAGCTTCTTCTTGTTTTAAGCTGAGAGGAATGAAATCCAGTGTGGTCGTCTGCAACAATATCCCATCCGTGACAAGGACCAACGAGTTGTGCATTCCAAGATTCCAAGAAGCTGTTCTTCATATCACTGTTGTACTGTGCCGCTTTTTGAGTGTTTGTGGCCCAATGGACTGCCGCTGATTTCCAAGATACAGGAATGTACACGCCTGATATCAAAGATCATAACACAGTCAAAGTCGATTAGGTCATTCTTATTGGCAATTTTAACGGTCAATCAAACTTGATGCCGGTCTTCCTACTTTATACAGCGTGACCACCACACAAACAAATGTGTGTTGTAGGTCACTAAAGTTCATTGTTAAATCGGAACATTTTGTTGGTGGTGGGAGGGGTCTGGATGCATGGTCTGTGAAGAATTTTTTTTAAAAACAGCTAATTTAATACCTAATTTCTAGTGAATTTTGATACAGACAAATCTTACCTTACCAATAGGCAAATAAAAAAAGCAGAGGACCACTGACTGTATATATATTTGTTAAATAACAAACTTTTTCCCTTTCTCTGCTACTGTGTGATTAATTTCCCAGTATTTCACCAGTGCTGCTTCCCATGCTGTTTGTTTCGGAAGTACAAGCAATATTTTAACTGTTATTACACTGTAATAAGAACCTGCAACATACACAGTTAAAACTGTTTTAATAAATAAATGGAAAAACAATTATCAAATTATTATTATTATTATTATTATTATATTATTAAATTTTAAAGTAAATAGGTTCCAAACCATGCATCAACATTAACAATAGCCACAGTAGCCACCAGCCTGAGCTGCATTACTAAATTCAACACTAGGCCAGAAAGCCAAAGTATCGCTTCCTCCTGTCATCCAGACCCACAAATTGATTGCAAATCGTAAAATTTAATAAAATTATTGGGGGGTACAATTTTACCTGCTTCTAATACTGGAGGAGACACGTCCTCCCTTCCTCCCCAGCTCCTATGCCCTTAAACACTAGTAAAATACATGGTTTGACGGCAAATTTGTGGCGTGCTGCCTGAAAATGTAAATAAACTTCAAATAAATGTAAAATGCTTCAACAGAAAAACATGGAATTATCTGCGTTTAGATCTTGTAACACCAAGATTAAGGTTTAAGGTTTACCTTAAAAATGTCTAGTTGGTGCTCAACAACTGCTATTCTGCCCGCACGGCATGACTGAGGGGACACTCCAAGAAAAAGTGCTAATTAGGGTCATTTTGGGTACAGTGACCAGACGTGGTGTGATCTACCCTGCAATGATTGAGGCATAGAGTGAAAGCAGAACTGTTGATATTGTGATACACGAGTGGACTAACATTTTTGTTCTCCTTTAATGACATTTGACACTAAACTTGTTTTGTGCCTATGACTACATATCATGTCGTACTATGTCTGAGCCTGCAAAAGTATTCAGCAGGCAGTAACTGAAATGTGGTTGGTTGCCTTATAATCCCTTATGTGGTTGGGTTCTCCAAAATTGGGAATAAAAAACAATTCCTAAATACTTTCATACACCTACAATCAGACAGATTTATCTTTTTGAGCATTACAAATACTCAGTTCAAATGAGTTTTATTCATGCTACAACGTTTAAATTCAAAACAGAAGGCTATTTCATTGCAGTTATCGAAAAGCAGTTTTCTACTTTTAATATTTACTGATATATACTTATTTTAAAATAGTTAAAATCAGTATACACAAAGAGTGCACAGTCATGTGTCATGTGTGCTGTTGTTCTAATAATGTTTTTCTAGTTTCCTCTGCCATAGCAGCAACATTCCACCTCAATTTCCTGTAAAATGTTTAGGAAGTCCTTTCAAAAGTAAAAGTACACCATTCACTTGGTAATATTGAAAGGAGAGGGAAAATCGCTACGTTTTAATTCTACCTTCTGTACTTACTTTTGTTCTTACCCCTTTTTTGCTCAGTGTTTTGAACACCATTTATAACTCACAGAACATATTCTATACACCCAGTATATAAAAATAACATTGTGACGGTTTCACGGTATCTATCTGTTGCTAGTACAATGTTACAGAACAGTGAACAGAGTCTGTTGCATCTTTTTCTTACCTAAACCAGAATCAGTGCAATATTTACATAAAGATCTATCTCTACAGAGAGACCGCCAACCATCTGTACCCTACATTCAGCGCCCAGAGTCCAATTTTCCCTTTCTTTTTTATTATATATATATTTTTTTACAGCTTCAAAGTCTTTGGAATACCCTTTTAGAAGGTTTTACATATCCTCCAGAAGCCAACTTTTCCACTTCATGGTAGCATAAAGGCTGAGCGACGTTCCACAGCCAGTGTTGACATCCGGTGTCCTGGTTGGCCCAAATTAAGGGCACGCTCCATAGGTCAGGGTCACTGAGCCTCAGCAGAAGCCGTGGCCGACAGCAGGCCGCTCTCCCTCAGGTGTGAGCGCAGTGTGTTGAAGATGCTGAGCTGCTGCTCTGGGCGCAGGACTAGCAGCTGCTGTAACACCTTGCTCGGACTGGGGCCCCTGGAGGGCAGACAGAACAGTGGCAACCCATGACACACAATGCATGTGAAAGGGGTGCGTTTCATTTCACATACAACACATCCAACCTACGCAGAACTGACCCAAGTGAGAGAGACAAGTATGTTTACTTCAGTCAAAGAAGGATTACCATGTATTTACCTCCACCACTCTTGACTAAACCACAGCAGAGTCTACACTGGAAGTCACGTGATTAAAGATAGAAATAATACATTTTCTATAATTGAATTACCTGATAAAGCTTGCAATGTAAACATGAACAAAAGTAGCCATTAAGTACTGGCAATCAAAACGATCCATGATGCCACCATGTCCTGGAATTGTGTCTGCAAAGTCCTATAGGAAACAAAAACAGCAGCTGTGGCCACTTGTGGGACATTACAGCGTTAGATTGACAACTAAGCCTTGTGTTTGAATCTAGCGAGTGCCTGCAGAGTTGTGGACTCACTTTGATTTTGAAAGCTCTTTTGAATCCACTGGCAAAGAAGCCACCAAATGGGCCTATCAGGGATCCGAAGGTGGAGAATGCGATGCTGTGAACCTGAAATGGGTACAAGGTCACCGTCTCCTGTGGAGAGAGACAGAACAAACCCCAAATTTAAGCTCATTCTTCTACAGTCCCACAGTTTGGTACCTGCAGCTGTAGATTGTTTGGTTTTTTAGCAGCCCTATCTTACTTTACTCTTTACCCATTTAACCAGATGGACATTTGCTGATGTAGTGCAAGTTAATCAGGGGAACAATAGCAGGGGTCTTCCTCAGGTTTAAACCTGCAACCATGCACTGGACCGTCTGTTGAACCTGCAACCTACTGACTTAATTCCAAAGCCCTATGCACTGTACTATCTGTTGCCACAGAAATGTTATATGGATATACAGTACTGTGCAAAAGATTTAAGCACCCTAGCTTTTTTACATAAATGTAGACGTATATGATTACTTTCTGTCTTCAGAATTAGTGTGTCAAGTAATTGTTTTATTGTCCAAACATCCATTTTCAGAAGAGTTCTGCAATAGATGGTATGGCCTCCACAGAGCCCTTATATGAAAATCATCAAGACTGTCTGGGATTACCTGGACTGACAGAAGCAAGCAGCCAGCTAAAGACTGTAAAAGAACTGTGGGAAGTTCTCCATGAAGATTGGAATAATGTACTTGTCGGTTGTCTTATAAAGCTGCGCAACTGTGTACCTATGAGAATTGAAAAGGCATACATATATATGCAAATGGTAAATTAACAGCTACGTTCACGTCAAGTGCGTTCTCAAATAATAATTCCAATCAGCTGTTCACTCGGCCTGATCTTGGCAGGAATACTGAACAGCAGATCGGTATTACTGATTTGGTTGAGTGAGTGAAGGCGAAATATTGGTAAAAGATGGAGAGAGAAAAAAACTCATATAGAAAAAAATTAAGATGACCGTTTTTGTTTTGTGTTTAAAAAAAACCCCCCACACATACATCTTCTGCTACCTTGTGACTATCCCTGTTCTCTTTTAGATAAATAAAACCTGTTTGCATAAAATTTAAAGTCATACATATGTCTTCAATAAAACCCACGCAACCCTATTCAGAACATGATTTTGCTCATTTGTGGATACTTCTTTATTGTTGTTTTACAAGCAGGCACACTGTCGCAATATTGTTTAGAACTTCTATCCTCCCGCTAGAACCTACAGTGTACACAATATTGTTGTTACGTTAGCAAAGCGCTTTCATTGGGTGAAAAATGCAATGAAACAAAACAGTCTGGAAAACCTTTCGTGCCAAAGTGTTCAGAGTCCAAGTTGATATGCTAGTGTTTTTATATAGCAACCTTGCTTAATGCGTTTGTTTTTCAACATGTTATGTCATGTTAATTTGTTCATGTGCCAACTCAATTAAATAATGAGCACAGTTTTCAGGAAACAACTTAAGAAAAGGTTCAGTATTTTTGTAATGTTAAAAAAAGACCCACAGTACTACAGAATTCAGTTTGAAGTGAATAGTCTATGTTAATTATTTTTGGAAATAAATTATTGACTTATTTAAAGGTTAATGAGTTGACTTTAAAATAATTCTGCTGCACTTTTCCAAGCTAAAATTCCAAGTAGGTTGAAGTGACAAGAATTATTAAGTTTTACAATTGCTTTCCAAACATTCAGGGGCAAATTTTGTACGGTAGTTATTTATGTGAGAAAGCGTTTTCTGAGTAATAAAAAAAAAAAAAAAAAAAAATGAATGATGGTTGTGTGGTCTGAGTGAGACTTGCCATTTTAGATAGAGACCATCAACAGAGTAAGACAACTAAACCAGTACCGGAGATAATATTACAGAATATCATCTACTATATACAGCCTTTTCTGTATTATTAAATGGACAATTTTAAAATTAATTGAAATGAACAGATTAATCGATGAATCAAAATTATTAATCATACTCGTGACGTACCTCTAAAATATATATATAAGTATAAAGTATATGTACTTTGTTCCTTTTCCCTATTGCCGGTATGAATAAATTCTCCAGTTACTAACAGTTACTGGCACTAAGGGTTATGTATGGAGCCTCATAGATATTGGTTAATAAACATATATATTTATGGTAAGTATTGCACTAGTATTGTATTTAACTGTACCATTTAATACAAGGCAACACTGGCCTGATGGACACAACAGTTCAGCAGAAGTCCTTTGATGTTTGGCAAATAATTTAAATGGTGATTCACAATTAAATTACATTCATACCCATTTTAGGAAGTTCTGCACTAGAGAAGGAAGGGTGTACTCCCGCTTTACAAAGAGCTCAGAGGGCTGGCAGTCCACAGCAAACCGGTTAGTCTCGCTGTCATACTCAACGGGACACACAAAGTGCTGGTACTGAGACAGGAGGTGGGCAAACTGAAAAGAGAGGAAGAGAGGGATGGTAAAAATGAGGATATATCTGAATTTAAATAACTTTACCCATAAAAAAAGACAGAATAATAGTGTTTGTTTTGGACGGGCAAAGTTGGGAGAGCATAGACTCAGTTGTATACTCTAGTTTTATATTATTATATTCTATTCACATTGAATCTGGACACGTTTTATATTGTTCCACTCATCATGAATCTAGACGATGTATTTTGTTCCACATACCATGACTCTGGGCACATTTGATATTATTCCACTCATCATGAATTTGGCCGTGTTTTTTATTGTTCCACTCACCATGAATCTAGACACGTTCTTTATCATTCCACTCACCATAAATCCAAATACAACGGTCCCGAAGAACCCTCCAATAAACCCTTCCCAGGTCTTCTTTGGGGAAAGCTGTAAGGACACATCAATGCGCAACAAAATTGAGGAAACCCGGAATGAATTCTCTCACTCTCAGTCCCAGCAACCTTACATAATCCATACATTATTTCTTAATAACTTAACATCACATTATAGAAGTTTCCTAACAAAGACTTATGGTTCTATCATTTCTGTAGTGTTTATGGAGAAAATAATAACAGGATATATAATTTATAATAACAGGAGTTTTGCTCAAATTTGGATTACTATGAATATATTTACTATGAATATAAAAACATAATCATAGATTATATTACCTTAATCAGAGGTGTTCTTCCAAAGAAGAAACCAAAAATGTATGCCATGATGTCATTGCAAATTACAATCGATATTGGAACCAGGAACCTATAAAAGATGAGAAAGATCAGTTAAAACAGACACATTCACATAAGAAAGAGTAACAGTTTTTGTACTCGATATCCTATGATTTAAGCATGGATTTGAAATGGTGTATTTCACAGACATTATTCAGTCATAACCAATGTTTGGCCTAAATAAAAAAATATTAAAGAATGGATCTAATCCAAATGTATGCAAGTGTGTATAAGTGTGTATATTTACTACACAAGAATA
Source organism: Hiodon tergisus (assembly GCA_025775045.1). Taxonomy (NCBI): domain Eukaryota; kingdom Metazoa; phylum Chordata; class Actinopteri; order Hiodontiformes; family Hiodontidae; genus Hiodon; species Hiodon tergisus. The sequence goes on along the minus strand of JAOVYW010038057.1, from coordinate 4,055 downwards.
TACGTTTATTAACAAAAACAACAATACAGTTTTAACCTTTTTCCCTACAAACAAATTCTAGTTAGCCAATACTGGTATGCTGTACAGAAATTGCTTATTCTGCTAAAAGTCTACTTAAATTTATCCAGAGTGGGTTGTGAACCCTGCTTACCAGATTGTTCCTTCAAACAGGTTCTGAATGACAAGGTGTGACTGAGTTACCACTATCAGCAGGGTGACATGGGTCCAAGCAAACTGAAAACCCGACAGAACACACCGCTTTTACATAAAAACAGACATGGTCAGTGAAACGAGTAAGATAAACCCTAAAATACTTATGTGAGTGACAGAACTAAATGCAACATGAATTAAAATAGCTTGATCACATAACAATACTAATTAAATGCCATGAAAAATTCCATTTTGACATCCAACCGCAGTAAACAGTACTATACAAAAGTCTAAGGCAAAGATGCTTTCAAAAATAATGAAATGAAAAGTTTCTAAATATAAAATAAATACTATGAAGGGCAGTAAAGAGCAAAAAACTAAAATAAATAAATAAAATATTTGGTGTGACCACCCTTTGTCTTAAAAATTACGTCAATTCTCTTAGGTACACTGCCATGTAGTTATATAAGAAAATCGGCAGGAAGATTTCTCCAAGATGCTTGGAACACTTTCCACAGTTCTTCAACACAGTCTTCTAAAGGCTGTCTTGTTTGCTTCTGTCTGCCCAGGTAATCCCAGACAACAATGATGTTAAGATCAGGGCTCTGTGGAGGCCATTCAATCTGTTGCTCCTTATTCTTTTTTGAGAAAATGAATGTTTGGAAATCTAAACATTGCTTTTGTCTACTGACACACTATTCCAGAAGACAAAAATAAACATCTAAGACTGAATTTATGTAAAAATGCTAGGGTGCCTAAGACTTTTGCAAAGTATAACTTCAAATGAAGATAGTTATTTGCAACATTACCTACCATGTATTTGCTCATTAGATAAATGAGCAAAATAAATCATCAAAATAAATAAAATGCATTACATTTAAATTATTATACTTTCATAGAGTGTATTAACTTTCTCTCACCCTTTCAGGATTCAATCATGGTGTTTTATGTGATTATGTCACATACAGATATGACCATAAGCATAAACCTACAGATTTGACCCTAATCATAAACCCAGCCCTACAGATGTGACCCTAACCGTACAGGTTTGACAATGGGTTTGTCTGTTCCGTGTACTCATTTCAGCATAATTTGAGAAGTACAGGTTTTCCCAAGCAAAGACAGCCCTCACAACCCCAAGGCAACATCAATATTACCACAACAGACAATTTAATAGATCCAAAATCTTCCTCAGCCAAAGAGCTAGCGTCACAAAGCTTAGCTGCAGATACAATTTTTATACACACCATGTAGAACTGAAGGCGGTAGTGTTTCTTCACTAAACTCAGTACAAACATGCAGAAACCTAAAAAAAACAACAACAACACACACTTAGTTTCCCTTGAATAATAGTAAAACAAGACAACATCATCCTCTCCATTTTACACCCAATGAACAACTGAACAGCTGTTGGATTCCTACTAGCAGATTAACAAACATTTACAATTTCAGTGTTAGATAGACATCCATATGATTGTACCACAGGCTGTACATTTATAAATCAAACATATTTTAAACAGTTTTTTTCAGTCAATAATATATCATAATCACTGTACAGGCTAATTGAAATACATCTCATCACAGACTGTAAAAAGATTATTTTGTTTTATTGACATGCTAGTAGTGTTTTAATGTGAATTCAACTGTGTAAACTAAATTCAATCTGCATAAACAAACTCAAGTCAATTTTACAGATGGCTGATAATATATACTCAATGAGGATCAAGATGTTTTCTGTGATACGTGTTTTATTATCTGAGTGTTTCATTATTTAAATCATTATAAATATGGTAATGCATATTTTTCAGTGCACTTATTCAATGCGGGCCCTGGGCAGTTCATGTACTACGCTTACGCTGTGCATTGTGGACAGTGTTTAGTCACAAGTCACAAGCATGCTCCTGAGTAAATTCTGTAACAATAGAGAGGAATAGCTTTTAGTCGCATTGAAACCGTACTCGCCCTGCTGCGAGCCACCTGTCTCAGCGGGCTGCGCTTTGACTCTGAGCACCAGTAGACCCAGAGAGATGGCTACTCACCAGTCAGGTACAGTGTGAAGGATATGAAACGATGGTAGCGAGCCAGGAACTGCAGAGGCTCCTCCCTCTGAACCAATACAGCAAAGTAATCTGCTACCGTCTCTCCATAAAAGAAGTAGTTCACGCAAATCAGGAAGTACCTTCAATGGAAAACATGTTTAACACTGTCCATCTTCACTCTATTATCATACAATCAACCAGTATAGAGCAAAAAAACAACAGCTTCAAGGAATTTACACTTATGTATGTATACATAGGGACGTATCATAACATTTTCAGCACATATGGAGGAATGCATCCTTTGTGAAAGAATATTTCAATTTTTGCTTTTTGGAAAATAAAAAAAGACATTATTGACAAACATGATTAGTTTAAAAATGAAAAACAAAGATCGGACACATTGTCTCGTTAACTATGAATTCAGGTCACTATTAACGATTAACCTAAACTGTCGTCCGCAGAATCCCCCATAATCTTTGTGCCAAATATTAACAAAATTAACAGAAATTGTTTTTTTGGATAATGTGTTAGCAAGAAAAAAAAGGAAATTGGGTAAAAGGTCTTATTAAAATGAACCCAGCGTCACCAAATTGACTGCATATTTTTCTTTAATCCGTTGACCTCTAACCTAACACGTTTATTTTTTTCCTTACCAGCTTAAGGTCCTGAACCATGGGAGCTCATAGGAATGGTAAACTCTATATCCAATGGTGATTATTTCCTGGAAGCATTTAATCTGAATGCTCATGACCTAAATTGAAACACAAATATTCAACAGGTAAGTAAACATTTTTCTTTTCCTTTCCTCCTTTACAACGAGTTATCTGAGGATAATAGTTAGTAGTGCTGAAACCAGTTTATCATGTTTCTTTAAAATGGTTCAAGCTAGTGCCCTGGCATTACAGCTTGGCTTTTGTAACATAAACACACAAAACACATTCCAATTTTTAGAAAGTTAAAACCTATTAAGGGAAGTTTAAATAAGGATTTGTGTTTGGTGTCAATGAAAAAGTATAAATAGGCATTCAATAACGGTAAAATGTAACAGGAAGTAGGAATCTTACACAAGCTATCCTATTCATTCATAGGTTTACTGTAGTTCCCTGGCTCATTACTGATCAGCCGCATTATCATAATGTCACAGAGAAGGAGCGGTACATGCTATCCATCGAATCCCAGCAATTGACCATTATGCAATGTTACAACTCCTGAGTGTTGTCCACATCCCTCACCCGGGTTCAAAGCATTGCATAATGTTACAACTCCTGAGTGTTGTCCACATCCCTCACCCGGGTCAAAGTCTTGTGCAATGTTACAGTTCCTGAGTGTCGCCGTCTTCCCACGCCCAAGTCAAAGCCTTGTGCAATGTTACAGTTCCTGAGTGTCCCCACCTTCCCACCCCCAAGTCAATGCCTTGTTCAGCGATATAATTCCTGTGTGTTCTTAGGGAATGTTTCTGTGTGCATTTGAGTGTTCCTGTGTGTGCCTGAGTGTCCAATGTAGATTGGGCTGCTGATAATTTATACATTGCATTTTTAGAATAGCAGTAACAGAAGCACCCGGGATACGTGCCACAATTATTAGCGTGATAGGTCCCAAATATGTCATAAGGGAGAATCCAGAAATCATTGTTAATGATAATATCCCACGTATCCACCAGTTCTTCCATCTGTAAAAAAGAATTAAAAAGACGACATTACACATGTATACAATACAGAAATGTGTACAACACACACATATACTGGTATGCACAATACACACACACACACACACACACACAGCCACTGAACCTCTCTCTCTCTCATATACACACACACACACACACACACACACACACACACACACACACAGCCACTGAACCTCTCT
>JAOVYW010038047.1:1034-27290 GCA_025775045.1 Hiodon tergisus | reverse complement strand
TTTAATTCCCCCCCCCCCCCCCCCCTTTATTTTTTGTTAAGGGAAAAAAGCGGGTCAAAATTTAAATAGCTGAAAATAGAACAGCTGGCTAGGCTCGTCAGTCAGCACTGGATGAAAAATGGAAATGCAGCACTCTTCAAAGAGAGCCGTGCCTCTGTGGCGGCCTGGGTCCCTGACTAACGACAGCACCCGGAGACCCCGCCCACCGACTCGCACACGCTTCCTGGTGCCGCCCGCTGCCAGCTCGTTAGCGCCGGCAGACCGGTCGAGCCGGCAGCTGGCATCATTAAACTTCAAACCCGTCCCAGCCCGGGGTGCCGCACCGAGTCCGTGCACATGCTCCTGCTGCCAGTGACTGATTAGCTACCCACCCCTCGTCTGTGGTGTGTTGTCTGGTGATGTGTCCATTTGTTTTTTCATTTTTAAAAGCCGCTGTTTGTCTCCCAACACTGCTTTCCTCCACTCCACACACAAATACACTAATGTTCTGTTGTCTGAACGGCAAGTAATTCCATTGGTTTCTTGGAAACCAGTGTGGTTTACTTAGCCATTCAGCCAACTATGTGACTGACTGGACAGGAAAAGGTTCCATTAAGAGGCCTTTGTGTGGATGGTACAAACACACTTAAGACTGCTCTGGAGAGAAGAGAAAGGCCAAATGTTGCACAGTCCTCTGAGGTGCTGGTAGGCCTAAGAAGAGTGCTGGACACAAAAATGTGCTTCTTTATGCACTCCCAGGTAACCCACGGTGACCTCTCATCGTGCTCTGCCTAGCACACACGTCTTCCCAGGAGGCAAAATAAATGTTTTGTGTCAAATAACTGAATGCCTTTCACTCAGCTTAGATGTCTTTGGTTTAAATACGGTCAGAACCATGTTGTACGATTTCTGCCATCATGCAATTCCACAATCGGCAACCCGTGTCTTTGGTTTATATACGGTCAGAATCATGTTTTAGGCTTTCTGCTATCCATGCAATTCCATTATCTGCAATCCATGTAAACGCCGTGATTTTAGCACATGCAGTAATGTACGCATTTGAGTCATTAAGGCACATGATACCTTACATTCTTGCCTAAAACGGTTCTGCAGTATCCAAGTCGTCCACATGAGCAGGGTGGCAGCAGTAGCCTGTGGCATTCTCACTCTGGAAGAGGCCGGTTCTCCTGGTGAGACTAGGTGTCGCGAGGCATGGTCTACATGTTTCTCTGGCCTGCTCCTGTCTCGGTGGGCCAGGATATCAGGGGAGAGCAACGCAGGGCAAAGGAGCAGATCCCCTGGCTCCACCTGTCCTCTAAGCAAGCGCGGCTGGGACTGGGCGGGGTGGGGGGGTGTAAGAGACAGGTGTGCCCAACCATGCAGGTGCTGCTCCCCTCAGCACATCTACACAGCTGGCAAACTCTCCTTCTCTACCTCCATCTCTCACTCTGTCTTATGTGCCTACCTGTCTTTTCCATAATTTGTAAGTTGACCAACAAATTGTGGAAGATATGTTAGAATGCTGACTGAAAGCCATCACCGATTCCGATCCTATTTCTTCTTCTTCTAAAAGGAGCATAAGACCCTATGTTTCAATGGAACATTTTGTGAGATATTTCTTTTTTATGGAGGGAAAAATGTTACACAGGTTTTGATATTAGACGTTTAACATGGATGTCAAAACATGTAAATTAAGTAGTGTTTCTGTGGATCACCTAGAACCAATTGGTTTTTACATCTGGTGAAGAGGACTCGCATCACTAACAACGTATGGTTGCGTTACACATTATAGCCTCTAGAGTGCGGTATCACCACTTGGTCGTAATGGCAGTCAGACACGACGTCGTACGAAGGGCAGAGGGTCTTCGCACTACAGAGATACAGGCTGTACGCTTTTGCTGTCATTGTGAGGTATTCGATGGGCGTCTGAGATGGGACAAATGATTATATATTTCGATACAGCCTTCGCACAATGTGCCCAAGTTGCATTGCTTATTGTAAGGTAACCTTAACGTATATATGATTTTGATTGAGAACTGTCTCAAATAGTTTGCCTTGTTTTCTTAAAGCGGTTGAGCTTGTCCACAACGGATGCACCTAAATTGCCCTCAAAGCACCCGCACAACAGCCTCATAACCTACCACCTATAATTCACGCAGGTGATCATTTGAATTCTGTCTCCGGAACACGATTAACCCGCAATATTCAGCGGTATAGAAAAGAGGATATTCACAACGAATCGACACAGTCGCTGTTGTTATCACCAGTGGTTCATCTAAACGTTATCTTGAAAGAAACTTGTTTGTGAAACCTAATTACATAAGTCATTATCCAGTGCCTCGGAGCAATTGCAAAAATAACACTGATAACACAACTCATAGCTGTTCCTTATTTTTACACAGAGAACATCACTGCCCCATCGTTTCCTCCACAGCTACGTGATGTGATGCCCAGTTGCAATTGTTATTCGGTTACATGTATTACGGAAGGCTATATCACGGTGACAGAGAGCTGTCATCCCGTGTCTTCTCTCCGCAGTGATATAGCTTGTCGAGTGCGTGCAGTGAATATGCCGCGGAAGAACACAGGCTGTCTCCCGTTCCTGGAATGCTAAACAATTTATGTAGAACGGATTTTTTTAGCACGGTTGTTTAGGTGGTATGATGTTAGCCGGATATGTATCTAGTTCCAAACTGTTCGTATTGATCACGGAGCCCGCACCAAATGTTCTTCCTCATCCGGTGCACCCTGTCGGGTGTCTTGCATGTCTTGTGTGTAAAGTTTAAAATCTTTATTAAGGAGGGTTGTTGTCTACATTTTACATTTACGCACGTGATATAGGCCAACTTGCCTATTTAAAATATGTATGCCTTGTCTAAGGCATATGTCTTTTTTCTTTAATGTAATTCGACTAAGATTCAATAAGTTATTTCAAAACACGAGGAAGTTAATGCTGAATACATGAAGTTGAGAGGATGAGATGTGCTACCCAAGTACAGTAGTTTATTTCACAATGGCCGCATTTTCTTATTTTTAATTGGAAAAAGTTGGCTGGCAATAAGACGTACACCAACACAGCTACTCGTTTTCTAAAAGATTAAAACATGCATTTCAATGTGTTACTTGGAATTGACGCCGTTTTTGACTTAACCACTAACATATAGACGGAAACCATGATGGCTGCGAAACTAAATCCGAAAAAGAGATAACTTTTCTGTCCGCTCTAGCTACCGGCAAGTCTTTTTCGGTCTCAGGAGAGCAGGGGCAGGTGAGTGAAGTGAAAAATATTAATCTTCTACCTCGACGGCCTGGTGTGTCTCTAGAGACAGGAGACAGCAGACGGCAGCGTAAGAGCTCAACTAAAAATCAGATCCGAGAAATGACCGCGCAGTAACCGAACCATTACCACTATTGCCTGGGCTTCTGCTGCAGGCCCGCGGCGAGGCATCGCACGTGGAATTTTAATTTGTTTAAAAATCCGTTCCCCACCCTAAGCATTTCCTTGTATTTTCTGGTTAAAATATCAACACAATTCTTCAAATGTTGCGTTAAAACGTTGTAGGCTATTTCCCTCCACCAATGAAAACTGAATTGGTTTTCTTGATGTCGGGAAGACAATCTGTTTGAAATGTATCTTGAATCAATTTATACCTAAATCACTGGTAAGCCGTAAGTCCATAACTCTGCTGGTCGAACTGCTTTCGGTGAGTGGTGGTTTTAGATCATTAATGTTTTATTTCGCCGTTATTGGTTATATCCAAGAATCCATAGAATGTGGAACACTCAGAGCTCATTTAATTTTGATAACGGATAGCTTTTTAAATAACTAGGAAGGTTTTTAAATTTTAACTCAGTGCCAGTATACGATAGAAATACGCAGTTAAGTAAAGTGACTGGTAAGAAATGGTTCAATGTATATTCTTTGTCTAAAGGGACACATAAATACAATTTTTTCTTTTTTTTCCCGCTTATTGAGCTGTCCAAGGTCCTGGAGTAAAGTTCTGTGTTCTCACCATACAGACTGTAAGTAGCTTTTACTTAAAATTTTTTTTTATAATAAATTAAATTTATTATTAAATTATTATATTTCTGCAGTTGTTAGATTATTGGTCATAAATGTACATGTAACCATGTCTGGACCATGTGTCATATGCATTTTCCTTGATAATGGCCCTGCTGCAAGGTTCTGAAGCCAACATGCAGGTAATAATATACCTCAATACCTGCAACAGTAACGGAGACACATAGCCATAAACGCTCCCATCTAAGTTTTATGAGCAGTCTAATTCCTTTTCTAGTTATTGTCTTCATTTGTCTCTGATATCATCATTGCTTTAATGGTGATTGACAGCCCCCCGAGAGGCATGTGGCTGGCGGGTCTCTGCTTCTCGGGTGCAGTGTGTAAACTCTCCCTTTTTACGCGTAATCGTCCTGACTGGCCAGCCATCTGTTTTTCTGCCCGAGTGAATCTGTTGGATTATTGCTTTTACGAGCTGCGTTTGTCTTTTATATTTTATGTGGACATATGTCCTCCTGCTTGTGAGGGTGTGTGCAGCAGCCCAGTTCTGTCTGCTCAACGTAGCGCGTTCAGTCTGCTCAACATAGCGCGCTCAGTCTGCTCAACATAGTGCTTTCAGTCAGACTCTATATCTCCACTGCAGCAGCAAGAGACAAAAACTATACAAGAACAATACAAACTAGTTATGAGTCTTTATTAAAGCTTTATTTAATAACTACTTTGTGGGGATCTGTTTTTCCTACTGTTGGGCAACAAACATAATAAACTAGTTTGTTTTGTCTCTGCTAACTGTGGTAAACCATATCATTTACGATTCTGTAGCTACCTGTACAGGCCAATGGTTTATTTGGCCTTTCCTGATAAATAACTCACTCTGGACCCATCAACAGCAGAAGGTTCTAGTCTTTAATGAACTGGCTGTGTGTTTATGTGGCTTTATGGCTGTCGTTTTGGTTAGTTCTGGTCATCTTTAAATGTAGCAACCTGGATGGCTTCATTCCTTGGGAGCTGATGTGTCTCTGCGGATTTGCTGTATTGGCAGAACAAAGCTCAGTGAACCTGGTTAGCCCTGCTCTATAAGCTTTTATTTAACATCTTCCTTTAATTAACATGTACAGCTCGCCTGTTGTTATTTCTGTGCTTAAGAGAATAAGGATGGCACCAGGAATGATATAAATCATTCCTGGTCTGAACATCAACAAAGGAGCAATGTGGCTAATTAAGTTCATGTGTATACACATACTTTCTCAAGGAGTTGACAAGCTGCAGACGCTCAACTGTATTGGAGACGGCGGCGTTGATTCCAGCACATTTCAGTGCAGAGGGGGTGAAAAAGGGAACAGTCAACGCCAAACACAGGAGATCCCTCGTGCAAGCTGGGAAACAGGAGGGGGAAAGCAGAAGAGAGTTTAAAAAAACCCGCAATGACTCTCCGCCTGTTTTGATGGGAAGGCCTCCCCAAGCGGGACGCCTTTCGGAGTACCCTGACATCAGCGGAGGGGGAGAGGCGCGTCACACTTATTAATCCACGCCGGCAACTCGTCCCAGCTTCTTTCCCTGATGCCATCCAGGGCCGATGCTCTCGTATCCCTCCTGCTGTCTGAATTAATAATGCTCCGCACGGCTGGAGCATTGGGAAACACGCAGCAGGGTGAAATCTGAGTGCAAGAACGGAAACAATCGTGGATTTTCTCTACAATTTGGAGCCGCCAATTGTACTAATGCGCTTTGGCTCGTCGCTACAAATCCCCTCACCACACACAGGGAAGATAAGGAGACGGTATGATTGCTCCAATCGCCTTTGTCATTTTGCACTGTGCATGTCGCACACCCTGCAGGAGAGGTCAGCACCGATTGGAAGAGGGACAAGTCCTCTCTCAACGGCACTGCAAGACTTTGAAGCGCCCTAGAAGCTGACCGCAGACACTGGTTAGGGGCGAACCGAGAGAGGCCCTGTGCCGATTTCGACCACCCCAGCCTGGGTTATGCCAATTTGTGCACCGTCCACTGTGCTCCCTGGGTGATAATGGGGGTAAAAAAGGACACAATCTGGATTCAAACTCGCAAAATCCCGCTCATAGTACTCAGTCTGTGCCTGTTCAAACACCTTTTCCCGTCCGAGCCGCATTGGAGGACCTTCCTTCCTATTTCCCAGGGTTTCCGTCAACACAATGTTCGCTCGGCCACAGTAAATAATATCTCAAATGAATGGGAAACGTCCCTCCCCATACTTCCAAGCAATTATAATTGCATTACATGAACTGATTGTATTACTTATTTTTTCAAGGCTGAGGCTGTTACTCTGACATCTTTGATTTAAGTCACTTGTGGCAGATGTTTTCACTATAAATAGACAGCGCTGATGTTAGGCGGAGGATGATTGCCTAATTACTATTGATGGCATGTGTAAACCCCCCCAGTGAAAAAGGGATGCAAATAGCAAATAAAAGGAACCTGGGCACCTGCTGCATAAACGTACCCTGTAGTTGTGTCTTCACAACAATTATTAAATTATTAGCTGATTGGCTATGATAACTATCGGGGGTTCGGCAGTACTGTAATAGTTATCTGCCTTATAGATATGCCTTAGAGTTCTTGTGATAATCTCAGGGTTTTCTCCCCCACAATTGTTGGCAAAGAGAGCCGTGCATCAGTTGTCAGCAAACAAAGGCTGCTGATTACTGTTTTGTTGCGTTCGGGTGCTCAGCGACTGAAATGTATAGACCAGTGATTGGAATTTTTTTATTGGCACTCAACATTCACACTGTGGTGAGAATTCCAAGCTAGTGTGCAATATAATAATTTACACACACACACATACACACACACACACACACACAAAATCACAGCTGAATCTCGGCACTTCACTTAACATTTGTGGATAACTCCCTTCTCGCCATACACAGGGAAAGAGATGCCTCTCTGCCAGCTTCAGACATTAATTGGACTGCATTTAGAACCGAAAAGGCTGACCAGACCAGACATTGAAGAGAAGAGATTATTATGTTTTCTTTTGTCCGTTTTTTTAAACAATATACTACGGTTCTGCCTGGTGGACGGTTGCTTCAACGTAGGGCAGTAGGAAAAACTAATGAGCAGCTCTCGTTCTCCCCTCTTGAAGGCTATAACGTGCACAGTGTAATTTAAAACATTGTGTTCCACCACTCGATCCGAGACCCTGTGATTAAGCTGTATTAGGGATGGCTTGCTGAACCGTGCAAGCTACCAAATTATATTAATTAAATTGTTTTGGAGTCGGACGACAAGTGGTTCAGCTCAGTGAATTTGCTGAAGGTCCCAGTTGGTTGTGGTGACATTGTGGATTGCAGGAGAATACAGGCGTAAAAAAGGCTCTATGGACCAGTAAGATTCCTGCATGTGTCTTATCCCCCCTCCCAATCAGCTGGACTCTTTCCAGCTCTGCAGCATCCTGCTTGACACTCGGATTTGCATATTCAAATGAGAGGCAATGTTGATAATCAATCAGCAATTAAGCAAATAGCTGAAGCTTACAAACCAACGTCTGTCCGCATTACTTTCCCACAATAGAGCTTCAAGTGAGGCTCTGTAAAGCAGATAACTAATTTGCTTAGATGCACAGTGCAAATCGCTTAAAGTTAATGTGATGTCGGTGACTGGGACTTCGATTTTGAAGCCAAAACTTGGCAGGGAACTGCATAAGAGCCATCCTAAAGCAGTAGTTTTATTATGCTCAAGTTCACCTGTCCAAGATTTTACCTGTCACAGCTTTCTTTGTCTGTTCTGAGGTAATAAACCGTGTGACCACACAGCTCTTGATTGGAATCTAACACAATGTGAGGGGGGCAGAGTTCATTGTCATTTTGCAGCCTGAGGTCCACAAAGGGGCCACCATGGATTGAATCTCTGGATCTTTTCTCAGTTCATGTATAAAAAGCTCATTTCCACTTTGTGCCGAAGAGTACTGCCCTGGGCTGGTCCTCGTTTGACTCAAATTAAAAATTTTAATCAGCAAATTTTTAAACAGTTGTGACCTAACAGCTTAGAGGGAATCATAAAAAAAACAAACCACCAGCAAAGGATTATGGCAGAATGAAATAAGAAGGAGTGTTATGAGAAATCAAGTCTTTGATATTAGAAACATCTGTTGTTCTGTTTTAAATTTCCTCTGAAAAATTGAAAGAGAATTGCTTTGGAATCGTCTGCTCTCAGACCAAAGGAATTGACGATCAGCTAAGTGCTGCCTTGCATTACCTTCCATGAATTGATTCGGCCTAATGAGACTTAATTAAAATGTCGATGGCATCGCTAATGACCAGGGCTCCTGTTGTTGCTCTGTGTGTTATTGCCCTGAGCGTATGGCCGGAGTGTAATTAACAAATCTGATTTTATAAGTCACAATTAGTTCGCGTACTATGACTTCTTTACCTAATTTCCGAAAATGGGTTTATTTTTATAGCCACTCTGATTTTCAGTGTGTCACGGGCTGGGCTTTTAGTTAAGGTCCTTCGTCATGCAGAGATAAGTTACTTTACTTTATCTGCGTCATTACATCATGCATAATCATATGCATATAATCGCAGATTCTGCTTGTTTGGCGATCCGGTTGAGGTGAGGTTTTACTGTTAGTTTGCATCTCGCTGATAAAAGGGCTGCATCAGTAAATTTGGCTAATTTTAATCTGCCGTTTTGCTTGCTCAACAGTCTGACGCAAGCGAGGCGTGACTGAGTTTGCGTCTCCCTGATAATATGGGCGCATCATTATATCTCGCTGATCGCTCGCGTAGTTTTCTGCCTAGGAGGCACTTCGTTGCGTGTGAAGTTCTTTTCGTCAGTTAGCGTTATTCCCGTCGCAGGTAAGACGCGGAAGGTCGCTGCCCAGAGGAAAGAGTGTGCGCTTTTTTCCAAGCATATGGCGCACGTTGAAATTCAGTCCAAAACTGAAATTTGTATTCCGGGCTTCTTTTACCAATTATAATTCCAATTGCATAGTGCGGCTGCTGCCCAACTCTGTAAAGGCCGCTTTCACTTCAAATATATCTCCCTCACTTTTCATGTTCTGGTGGCTAATTTAGACATTAATAACTGGCTCACTCAACAGCCAATGTGAGGAGAAAACTAAAATAAGAAACAGGGTATTTCTCCAGTGAGTGTTGTTGGAGATATTAAAGTAACCCCACCCCACCACCCCCCCGGCTTAAATTGGTTTAGGCTCTTTCATCCACTGGCGGAGCTGTGGGTTTTAGTAATATGCCAAAATATTTTAGAAGTATGCCTGACGTTTTGTCCACATCAGAGTTATCTTTAGGACTGCATTCAGGCTAAGTTTTTTTTTTTTTTTTACGTTGAATTTGGGGGGGAAAAGTATAAAGAAAAGCCAAAGTCACTGCTCACAAACCAGATCACAAAACTTTTGACCAATGGAAACTTGAATGACGCCGTGCTTAATGCTCATAAGCTAATTTGAAGTGGAGTTTTTTCCCTATGGGCATTTCTATGTTAGAGCATGGCAGTTTAAAAATGGAGAAACAGGGTGTGCTAGCACCATCATAAATGAACCAGACCATTAAGTTCATCATGGGTTATTTGGTTTGTTTGATACTGCCTGTTTGATTTTACAGTGGCCATGCTTGTCTGTCATTTAAATGTGCCATTAAATACAGGTGTGCCTTTATACACTGAGAAATGGAAAGAGAGAGATGATTTACATTAGTCTGAACCCCTTTGCTGTTAACATCTAATATTGTCAAAGAGTAAACTTGTGTTTTGACCCTGTGGTGATTCGACGCGAGTCCGGCTCTCTCGCAATCTGAACGCAGTCCCTGTTGAGCACGAGTCCCGATGTCAAATGAATGGGGTTGGCCGCAGGGAGGTTTTCCGCGTGTGACAGTGACACAACAAATCCTGCAGCTCTGACAGAGATAAGACACGTGCACTGAAGAAGAACAAGAGCAAATGGGGGATGCAGACACCGCCTGTTTTTTTAAAGTTGGTAACCTTTCTGCCTCAAGATCTTGAGATATTCAAGTGACTTTTCAAAATGATAATGGGACACAATCATTCTTTAGGCACTGTATGGCATTGTTTTGCTATAAACAGAGACTTTGGAAACATAAGATGTGAAGGCATATCTATATCGTCGTATGTAAAGTGGGTGGTTGCAAACAGCCTAGAGATAAGCCCTCAGGCAGCCCTGGGGACACGCCCAGGACAGGCAGCTTATGGGGCCACACTCACAGCCACAGGATGGACCTTAACAAGACCACATTTGGGTACCAATGATTAAAAGGCCTTAGAACAGAGGCAGCAGAGCTGTCTTGGAGACGGGGGTTTAGACTAATGTATGTTTGTGCATTTGTAGCTGTTTACTTAAAAGCTGTTTATTTCACTGTTTCACTCCAAAGGGCTGTTTTTCTTTTTGAGAGTTTTGTTAAAATAGTAAACAAATGCTGTAAACCCAGACCTCAGCCACCCAATACCTGACAGCTCCTGACCGAGCATGCCCTAGTGTGCTACAGGGTTAAGTTAATTTTGCAGTATGTATTGTATATCTTTGAGGATAGCCGATATCTAATATTTTGATATAAGAATTAGTTTTAATTTATTACTTCATTTTAATTTACTAAAAACTACTGCCAGCAAATAATAATACATTACCATAAACATGTAAAAGGAGGTGCCTGGAACATCTGAGGCAATATGGATTCAGACTTAAGCACAGAGCCAGAAAAAATAAAATAAAATGGCAGTTATGAAGCCTGCCTTGCCATTGTTTCTTTGTCCTACTAGGAATACTTTATCTTTCCTAGTTTCCCTGCCGTTTGACTTGGCCTGCAGCACAAGGCTAGGGGCCTCTGTGGAGAGATTGGTCTAAGCAGCTGAATCTGATGTGATTATGTGTATGACTGTGTGGGGCTCCTTTAGGGCCTGTACAAGACTTTCTACAGCAACAGCATTTTGTGTTGAAAGTGGCAAAGCATCCACAAAGAGAATATCTGCCAGAAACAGGCGGTCTCTGTCCTTCAACAACACGCCACCTTCAAGTGGCACGCCCGCAATTTCTTTTCCAGAATCCAAATCATAACCGTTTTCCCACTGGTATGTAAAAAGCATTTATATGACACACTACATTAACCTGTCGGGTCTCCAGGTAGTTAATACGATGGTCTCAATTTTAGATAATGAGTTATGATCCCTAATGGATTGATGTGCGTAACCTCAAATTGTTTGTGTACCTAGAAGAGCGCCCGTCCTGTAGACAAACGCAAGCAAAAATAAATTAAATTAATATTTCAATTCTGCAACTCTAAGGCCATGTGAGAAATGCTGTTGAAACCAGACATTTTCCGCTTTTTTGTTTTGCAAAATTAGTTACTTGGCATAGTAGACTGCTCTTTATTAAATAAAGTTTTCTATAAAACTACTGCCAGTATATCAACTCTGATGACTCCCTAAAATCGACAGATGTGTTCCATCTAAGAACATTAAAATAATTCAACTCTGTTTTCACTTTCCATAGTTTATTTTGGGAATATTTTAAGTTAGGAATAAAACACAATTAGCAATTAAGCAACACAAGTGCCAGTGCAAGGATCTGTAAAAATTAATTATTCATATGATCTCATGTTGTCCTTTTAAGAGCGGGCAAGCAATCAAATTAGTTTTGCTGTTGCCCTGTTTATTTCTTTACAAAGCATGTCCTTCAACACTTTCCTTTCAAATTGGGAAAAATAAGCAGAAGAAAGCAGGCAATAATTTATCGCTGCCAAACAGACAAATCCACTTTAAATGGACAAAGTTATTTGCTTATTTTCCCATAATCCATCAGTATATTCATCCAGTGACTGCAGCCCATTGTTGTCATTTTCTTTTTGTACTGATTTTCCAGAGCTTCTTCAACATGAAGGGGAATTGTGTTCTAAGCAGAACAGAGGTGGAAAATAAACAGATTAATCAACATTTCAACAAGCACATTCCTCTAGAGTGAAGCTCAGGGGGTTTCCTTTATTGGTATGAAACCAGGGCTTTGTTTCAGTGGGTTTGCTCATCTACCCGGGGACCAGCTGTCCCTTTTCTCGTTAAGTTGCATTTTCTTCTTATTTGTGTATGTCACTGGGAGTAAGGAGCTGGGTTTTTTTTTTTAGCCTTCTTCCCCTCCATTAGGAGCCGGGAGATATTCTATGGCCCGCTCTCGGGAGTGTTGACAGAGAGCCGCAAATCGGTGGGAGGGGACTTGGGGCGAGGAGCCCCCCGACGGCCCCTTTGTATCCGAAAACCCAGGCTAGGAGGAGCAGTGGGGAGCTTCACTTAGGCCCAGGCAGAATCACCAGATGGAGGAACCACCATTGCCTGGAAAAGCCAGACACGCATCACCGGGCCACCACACCTGTAAACCTAATTGCTCGCTGAGAATCAAGGCTAACACCTCACCATCGCACACAAACACAGTGCAATGCAGAGGACGACGAGTGTCTGAAAGGTTAATGGTTAAAGTAAGAACATGGACAGTGTAATGTCTGAAACTAAACATAAACTTTCACGTATTCAATAATTTCGTGTTATAAAATCACTCAGATTAAGCACCTAGCTGGTGAGCCACCGCATACCCACTCCCCCTCCCCAAATCCATCAGTTACACATTGGCAACTTTCCTCCCTCAAACACGCCCATCCCTCTTCCTGTGCAGGGTGTGTATAATTGAGTGAGTGGCGACTCTAGAGTCCTGCCTGTAATCCACACTCTATAAGCACTCTAATTGAAGTGCAAATTCAATACTCCCCCGTCAACCTATATTAGCTGTGCCTTCATCTGACATCCCTGAAGTAATTACAGTGGCTGTGTGGAAAAGGGCAGTGCCGCTTGGCTTTCAGTGCAGTCGGGGTGCAGTAAACCTGTAACACCCCGCCGCACCACGCCCTACACCTGCACTCTCGCATGACACTCCCTCGGGTTCATGGCCCGCTTCCTGTCCGTCACTGTCTTGTCGGTCCCCACCCACAGTGTGCCGACACTGGTTCCTCCTCCTCACACGCTTTGTGTGTTGCACGCCTTTTCCCACCAACGCACCAACCTGCTGCCCGTCCGTTAAAAAAGAGTGGCTAGAGTGAGCCATGATGCACGTCTATAAATGTTTATGGTTTTTTCAGATGAAACCGTGGGGCACGGATATTCTCTGTTTGGAACCATATAGAACCCTCAGTTTCAGTGGACAGTATACATATTGACATAAGATTAAGGCCTATTATCTAAGTACACACACATTCCTTCATGGCAGACATCAGCTGCGGAAACCAGAAGGTTTCTGGGTCTAGTGTCAACAATAAACTATAATAAGGTGTAAAATGTGTAAAATTGTAATAAGCTGTCGATCTTGTATACTGACCAGGATAAAGGTGTCAGTTAAATAACAAAATGAATTAAAAAAATGGAGAATGGATCTTGAATATGTAGTAATGTTCATTTAATAGATACTATACATGCATCTAATATTTTTAGTAAATGAAAAGAAAAGTGGGGTAACATGAAAGAATTTCACAGGAACCGTATTTGGCCCTACAGCACCAGCTGTCATTTTAAAACGACAGCAATCATAAGAACTTAATGGACCGAATGAACAGGTAAATCCGGAATGCATAAATTATGTCACTTCTTTATGAGGATGTCAGTTAACCCAAATTGTTTTATAGATGCGCACTGTAACGGTTAATTAACGTGTTGTCTTGTTATGACAAGTGAGTAGTATTTATCTATAATGTCTGTTGTGGGATCCCAACCTTTATGTAATGGGTTACCCCGACAGCGTGTTGACTGTGACCAGAATTGAAAAACCAATTGTAACCACCGCGTAGCAAAGCATTACAGTGTGCACACACAGGTCTCTGCTCATCTGTTGAAATTTTGGGGGTGGATGGTGCTGCTGCTGTAATTAAACCTTGTTTGTTTTCTTGTGGATAGTCCCCAAAGAGTGGCATCCTCTCTGAGACACATTCCTATTTATTTATTTTCTTCCTATTTAAAACTCTTACACTCTTACAGTATTGAAGTGTTGTAACACCTTCAAACATTCAACAGCTGCACACAGGAGTAACAGCTGACAGTCAGTGAAGAATCATGTTAAAAGATAGCTTCATGGGACAGATTAGGTTTTGATTTCTTCATTGAAATGTTGAACACCAACTCCACTGGTTCCCTGTGAACTAAGAGGTCAAATTTTATTCGTGATTTACCTCGCCTTTGAACTGTTTTCAGTCCGCAGCTCAGGAGAAACATTATATTCATCTTTCATGCCAGTATCTATAGTTAACTGCTGCACTTCAAGTGAGATACGGACAACCAGACTTAGAGAGAAAAAAAAAACCTTTGGATAAACCAAGAAAACGTAAAGTATTTGTACCACAAACAGTTAAAACGTGTAGTGCACTGAACTGAAAACAGACCATGAAAATAATCAGTGGGATAAGCTCCTGCTTAAATGTCCTAAATATGCTTCTATGTACCAGTAATTAAACAATGAAAGCTGTATACAAAGAAATGTAAATTTATTAAACAAGTGCTTGACTTCAAGTTTTCTCAGGGAATTAATCATGTCAGAGAAGTGTGTGTTCCTAAAGCGGGATTAGGGGGCGTGAACCTCTGTCGTCACGACTGTAACCCGGATGTGAAGAGGCGTCTCTGAGAAAATCCGATCCGGGCGAAGTGCCGATTCAGAAAAGGTGAGTTTAAAAAAATAGAAGAACCAGGAGAGAAAAAAAAAAAAAAAAAAAAACCCCGAAAAATTTAACGTAGAATGAAATTACGCTGTTTTAGCTTTTTTAAAATATACGTAAAGTGTACTTTTTAAATTTTGCAGTCTCAAATGAAACGGATTTTGTCTTGTGATAGTTCAACCTACTGTCAAGTAAAAGTACTTATTTTATATAAACGGTGTACCCTGTCAATTTATTGAATAACGTTATTTTGGTTAATTTAAGACATTACGAAAATACACTGGATTAATTGCCAAATGTTACTGTTAACGAACTAGCTAGTTAGCTATCGGCTAACTGGGCATGCACAATCTGATAGTTAGATGTATGTTTGAATGGCGTTATTTTATATTGTGGTGTGGTCATGATGGCGTATTAGATTATTGTTTACGCAAAGTGATTTTCCGGTCGGGAACAACAGCGGTTTCATTTTAATGTTAAACAGGCCTTTACGTTAGGAATAAAGCTCTGCTTTGCCAAATAATGAGCCTCCGTTTAAAAAAAAACGACGGGCAAAGATTTCGACGCTTGCGCTCTATTAGTTGTTGAGGTATCCTGCCAAATAGTGGTCTGTTTTCAGGTTTTCGTGCGCAGTGCTGCGCTGCAGGGGTGCACGGTGCCAGAAAGTGAGCTCCACGAAGAGTATATAGGATAAAGCTTACGGGCTACTGCAATGCAGGATAAGGTCCAAGCGTTATGACAATTAGGGTCCATAGCGTTGACGCGTTGATATTCTGGCAGTAGTGCCTGTGTGTTTTTCTCAATTGCACGTTTTGTGATGTGATCCAGCCTAGCAATGTGCACAAAACTTTAATGTATAACTTATTGTTTTCCTTGTATTTCCTAATATAGGCAGCTGATTGTATAGGGCTAGGTAACTGGTATGGTCTCCTGTAACTTCCAGGTTAAGGTCTATGAATGGGACAGGTTTTTCGACCCTGGCATTTCACTCAAATCGCTCTGTTTAAGAAGGTTAATCCGCCAGAAGTCATCTTACAGAATTGTGTAGGTATCCTCTTCAGCTCTTCACATTTTAGGCTTCAGGGTCAATCGCATCTCACTTTCCCGTTTCCTTAACCTTATTTTTAACAACCCCGGTAGGTTACTGATCCAGGTTCAGTTTACCCTACCATAATGCTAATCAGTTTGTCCTGATTTCAGGGTTTGTATATCTGGACATTTGAAGGGATAATTGAATGCTGTTAGTCTGTGGTTCCCTTTGAGAGCCTTGTTGGTTAGTGCTTTATTCAACGTCAGTAATGTTCAGTTAGAACCATTTCAACTGTCAATGATTACACTGGGCTGATATTTTATGGTATTTGGGGGAGGTCTGGTTTTACTGAAGTTGTTTCATTTGGCAAATTCTGCAATAACTAGTTAATGATGTCCTAAAACTAATTTTTTCACAAACGCAGGCTTCAGTTATGTACTCCGTAAGTTGACAAATGCTTTCGGGTAGCTAAGATTTTCCAAAGGTTATAATTCTCCAATCATGGTGTGGTTTACTTGTAAGAAGTACAAGAGTGGAGAACTTGTACTGTGGTTGTTGTTAATATTATTCCTATTATCCTTTAAAAAAATAATTATCATTGATAGGTTTGGTTTGATACGTCATTTCGATAATGATGGTGAGATTCAGTACCCTTCCCTTGGATCAACTTTAGCCAGCGTAATGGATAAGAACAACTGATTCATGAAGACTGCTCAATGAGGTTCTTTTTTGCTGCGGTCTTGTCTGTTAATATCACAGTCTCCATTGTGCTTTATTACTCAGTATTTAATGTGATTGTCCTGGGGAACTCGTTTTGCTTGTGGCAGTGCTGCCGCAAGGCATTTCTACTGCTTTCTATTTTTTAAATTATTATTATGAATATTATTATTATTATTATTATTATTATTATGTGCTACAGTCGGTTTCTCTGCTTATTACTGTTTTATTAGCTGTTTTGTGTAGACGAGCGGCCACACTTTTGTTCCAATGCAGCAGATGAGTAACGGGGGCGTGATCTGCGATAGACTACATCATTTAAAATTATTTTTGCTTTTGGTGTAGAGCCTGTGTGTATTTGCACACATTTCTAAAAACATAGTTGAATGTATCAGTCTGTTGTGACAAGATATTTTACTATTTTTCTAATGCGTCGGTTGAAGGAGTGGAGTAGTGCTTAAGTAAGTTAAGTAAGTACGTACGTTTTTTTTAACAGGAGGTTGCAGGTCGACATCCGGGGTCAGGCATTATTGTACCAGGGAGTGACGTCCCTAAGTTCCTGTGCTACGAAGCTCAGTTTATGAATGCAATAAATGTAAATCACCCAGGAGTATTTTTTCATCCACAGAATATGAATAATGTAAATATTGACACAGCTGAGGTATGTTAATTTGAGTGACTGAGTAGAAAATAGTCTGTTCCCAGCTTGGAACACGAATCGCATTAATAATTTCATTATTGGCTTTCGGAGTTCTCTTTTTCATGGTGAGTGGGCAGTTGGGGTCACATTTGTCAGCTCAGCGTCCCAGCTTCCTGGTGGCTAGGGCTTACAGTTTGGGAAGTGTACAAACGTGAATCCCTCTGTGTGCACTCCTGGGTCATTAAATAATAGTTGGTATATGGTGTTACCTCTAATTTTTATTTGGGAACAATATGAAGTTGCTGCTGTCCATTGTTTCGGACAAGTGTTCTATCAGATCTTGTGGCAATGCTTTTTAAATGAGTGAATGGCGATATTACACCTGTGGTCGCTAATGAGGTTGCCTGAGGAAAGACTTAGTATTTGCCATGTCAAAATCTCTCTTTCTGCCTTCTGGAGCTGTAATCAAATATTGATTTGTATTAGCCAATCAGAATTAGGTCCATTAGGTGCCATTTGCATCCAGTGTTGATTGATTGATTGATCTAAGTTTACTGCTTGAGCGATAAAGCTCGGTCCCTCAGTTTAGCCCAGAACTAAGTGGTTTCCTTTAAGCCTGTTTTGTACGTATCAGAACAACTAATATTAGTGAACAGATGCTATGTGCTTCTTCAAAAAGAGACCGAAGCCTTCCAGGAAGGCTGCTGCTGTGCTTCAGCATTGAAACATTTCCCTTGTGCATGGGTTGCTGAAGCTGATTGGCTAGACATGCAGGGCGGATTTGACAGTGTCGACAGCACTGTGCCAATACATGGTATTACATTTTTAACTGTGATCTACGCAGTGTTTGTATACAACCAAGAACAAACCTCTCTCATAAATGCAAAGGACCTTTTTATGTATGTTTAAAATGACATTTTTTTGTACTTACCTATGATTAAAAATTTAACTGGTTCTGTTGCTACTTTTGCCAACGTCGGGTTAAGATTACTGACGGTAATATACGACCAAAACGTTGACTAATTAAATGAAGTGCTCTGAAAACAGTGCTAGACCGCATACCTAGATTTTGGCTGCGTGTGTCTTCACCTGCGTTTAGCTGTAGCGATGTTGTCTGTCTTGGGTTTCACAGCTATGAATCTCTTGTTTAACGGCACTTTAGGGCGCCGTACATCAACGAGTTCTTCTTCATAATTTAGTGATGTTCATTAAATCAGCGGTATATTTCAAGACAGCCGGTTCCAATGACAAAGAGCCATTGAATGGGGATGGGGCGGGCGAGGGATATCTGTGAAAGCGTTTTATTAAAGCTAGCATTTCAAAGATCAAGTTTGACTTGCGCTCTGTGACTGTGCAGGCGCCAGCCAAATTCTTGGCCACAGCTGCTGTTGACGGATAATCCGCCAGTCTAGCTGACCTGATGCAAGGGTGAAAGGAGGTTTGGGCCCACGCTCGGGATGTGGTGTGGAGAGGACAAAGGTCGAAGAACAGCGGGCAAGTAACTTGGAGGTCTGCCCTCTCCTCCAGCCAGTCAAGCTTTTGCAGAAACCCTTCCCACCCACAAACACACACACTCACTCGCATACACACACTCGCACGCACACACACACACACTCACACACTCATGCATACACACACTCGCACGCACACACACACACTCACACACTCATGCATACACACACTCACAAACACGCATACTCACACACACACACACACACGCATAGACTCGCAAACACACACTCATGCATACACACACACACACACTCGCATACACACACTCGCACTCACACACTCATGCATACACACACTCGCACGCACACACACACACTCACACACTCATGCATACACACACTCACAAACACGCATACTCACACACACACACACACACGCATAGACTCGCAAACACACACTCATGCATACACACACACACACACTCGCATACACACACTCGCACTCACACACTCATGCATACACACACTCACACACACACACACACACACACACACACACCTTTCCGTTTAAGCAGCGGCTCTTGCAGCAGATGGGGAGAGAAAGCAAGCGAGACACGTGGAAGGTGGGATAAATGGTAGCTGACACAGATCAGGGAAGGGAAGGGGAGCGAAGGCGTCGTAAAGATGTCAGCGCTAAAGCCCGAGATTCATGGCGGCGCCGGGGCTGTGAAGTGAGACCCAGATAGCAGGGAGCGAGCGCAGGGCCCATTAACTGCCAAGGGGACAGCGGTGTACGTCGACATAATCTGTGGTTGCATGAAAAGGTCATTTCTCACAATGGGGCTATTTGCAGGGAAGGCGGGCGGCGAGCGGCGTGTGTAAGAGGATTGAAAGAGACAGGGATTGGGCCCGGAGACGGCGAGGCGAAGAGGATGTATCACTCCTGGGTGTGAGTGATTTGCGGCTGCCGCCAGACTTCACCGCCAAGCCGTTGTCAATAACAAGTCGGCCCGGGAAACGCCACTAAGTGAACATTTGTAGGAGAGCCATCCAAAGGAATATCGTTTCATCCTTTAGATCCAACAACCTGTACCTCTCCTCTTTTACTGTACCCGCCCACCACCACGACTTTTACTCCTGACTGTTGGATTCACGCCTCTGTGTGTGTTTGTTTAATCATTTCATGTGTGTGTGTGTGTGTGTGTGGATATGGAAGGATTATAAATATGGAAGACTGGTTTCCAATCCTCTGCAGTGGAGCCATCCTCTGACCTGGGCTGCAGATTGAATATGAATGACAGTGGTGATTATAATGGCCCTGACCCGCGTCGATTCCAATCACTGTGATATTTCTGCTCCGCTGAGATCGCGCGGAAGTGCGGTATGCGGAGAAACAAGGAGTCGACCGCCAACCCGTAACAGAATAATTAAAAAATTATAAATAAATCATTTTTTAAAAACCCACTTACCGTGAGGGAAGGAGGAAAAAAAAAAAAAGTTTTAAGGATTAATGGTGTGTGTGGGTTGAAGTGGCAGTTTTATGGGAAACGTCTTCCCACAAGCCTGATGATTATACCGCTTGTGAAATTATAAAGGCCGTAGAGCTGCTTACTTAAGATCCCTTGTTTTATAAAGTGGACCGCTCCTAATGCATTTGAATCACGTTAGTCCCTCCACAAGTGTTTACGCCAGGTAGGTAACGATAATGTAGGCCGCTGCGTGGTCGTCTGCGTGGTTTCTGTGCATTTAAAGAAACTGTTTGTTTGGCAGAAGTTGGACATCAGAAACGGGGTGGCTGTCCTCGTGGCCTTCGTCGCAACCTCGCTGTCAGGTCTTGTGATCGCCGCACTGTGTGGCGTTTAATGTGACCCCCCCCCGGACAGTAACGTGCTTTACAGAACCGAAGATGCAACGGTGACACCACAGAAGCCACCCGGGGTGTGCTGCGTGTCAGTCACCCTGGGGGGTTTCGGCAGTGGCACTTGGAAAGGTCCCCAGAATGGGATTCGTCAAGAAATAAGGGGAGAGAGACCGAAAAAGGGGGGGGCGGGGGGTTTGCGGTGCTGACGGAATCAATAGTTCATACCTTTCAGAAATTGAGTTTTTCAAAAAGGATGAATTGAGGACCGAATATGAAATCACTCTCACAGAGGCCTTATGCGAACGAACGCTTGTATCGATTTTGGCCCAGATTCCAATTATGGTTTTTAAGTTTGTTGGGTGACTAGGAGCAGTGCTTAAAGGGCTCTAAAGCACTGAGACAAAGCCTCCCTTTGCCTGACTCTGTGTTACCTCAGGCTGGGATTTGGGGAGCTACAGAGCTCATTTATTTTTAGCTGGCTACCGCTATTAGGGATGCCCGGAAACACAGCTGCCTCTAGTGGCTTTGGGGGATATGAGAGAGCGGTAATTTCTGTTCAGTTTGATAGGGCATTATTTTGGTACCCATAGCCAGAACTCCAAGCTTTGCTTCAAGTTTTTTGGTTTTTCGAGCCCTGAAATGCGGCTGGCCTAAAACCTGGATTGTTTCCGTGGCCTGGTCTTCCCCTGCGAAAGGTGATACCAAAGTACGCCTCCCCACGTCTCCTACCGAGCACAAAGCGGGTCGGGGGGATAACTCCTCCCAGTTCATCCTGTATCCTTGTCAGTATCCCTTCTAAGCCTTCCGGAGCCTTGCCTTGCCAGCATTGGTGGTTTTAATTGGGGAAAGGCCTGTCTTCATCGAGTGTGTTACCGAGAGGATGCTTTCAAACCAGTGTCGGGCTCCGACACCACTTATTTAATCAATGTATATTAGGTTTTTATTCAATTTGACTACAAGCTTAGTGAAATGGTATAGAACAGAATTATGTTGTTTAGAAATCTTGTTAGACATTAAATTAATGTCGTTAAGCTCTAATGATTTAATAATTAAAATGATTTATGTAGTGGTTATTTATAATTGAATTTGAGTAACTTATTTGTCTCAATTGGTAATCTCTTGGTTGTGTATAATGTATTTTAAAAAAATTCTCAAGGGCCATTCACTGTTGCAAATTATATAATTGCTCTACTGGCTGTTGGTGCTGTTTTTTTAAAAGCAGGAGAGATGGAAGTTTTTAAAGACGCTGCATGCCAGCGGGATGCCCCCGGACCGATCTCGGGGGGGGGGGCACTCCTCAAAAAGGCGCCCACTTCGGAAAGCGCCCAACCTATCGCAAATCCTTTGCAGTGTGTAAAGATGGACAGCTTGCTGACCACTCAGAGTTGGGTTAGGTTAGCACTCAAGATCTCATGTGTTTGGCAGAAGGTGTTATTCATGTGTGCGTTTCAATGAAAGTCAAAACTGCGTATAATGGATTGGTGAATTCAAATATAATAATATATACATATTTATTATGGTTAACAAAATTGACTTTGTCATTTTCAAAAGCGAATGTGGGGAAGATTCCCAAACACGTTTGTCTTTTAAAATATTTTTGTTTCGTCAATTGTTTCTCAAAATGACCCCGTTAATTTAAAATCGCATGGTAAATGCATCTCGTCGCCATGACTCCCACCGCCGTAAACAGGGGGGGTGACCAGTCGGCTCCAATCCCAGCTGTCTTCGTGCCACGTTTTTCTTTTACACATTCTGCAGGCTACCCAGCCTGAACCAGAGGTTCAGTGCCTATTGGAGGAGAGATGCGTCCCTTATCCTTGCATTGCCAGACTGCAGGCAACCAGGATCCCGACAGGAGAACCCTGTCAGTGTCGAGCTAAGAGAATATCTCCCGCTTCAGCCCTGGCAGCACTTTGCTAATTGTGGAGGCCAAATCGGGAGACTCTGTCTCTGTTTTGAGTCTCTGTTCTTCACAAGGCAGTTTGTTAGTCTCAGCCTTTTTACAGTTTCACATTTGGATTGTGTCAAGGATTTAATTTGTGCTTGAATAGAAGTAATAGTTAAAGTTCTTGTCCCGAACACAAGTTTGCATTAAACCTGCTTTTTGTAATGAACATTAGAATGTCTTGTGTTGCATTCCAAGTCTTTTTTGTTTTTTGTTTTTGCGGCATCTAGTCAGTATTTAATTTGTATGTCGATGTTTCTCTTGCTGCAGTTGATATGAATTTGTACTTGCGGGCAGTTTTTACACAAATTGGAATCAATGAGATCAAAGTGTTTCTTTAATAGATTTCAGGTAAGAAGAGAAATGGTTTCTATAATGCTCTTAACATACTGTGTCCTGCACAAAGCTCTCTCCTTGCCTCCACCAAAACCCTCTTCCTGTCAAGCCCACTGGGTTGTTCTGCATCCTATTATTAGGACCACAACCGCTGAGGTATAACGTGTATTGAATTAATTCGATGATATTCTACCAATTGGTTTAATGTCTGAAGGATTTAAAGGAACTAAATTTCTGATTGGTTGCTGTAGTTTTGTTTTGTACATATTTTATGAATATGTAATTTCTGGCTTCTAGCCCAGCCAGCGAGACTTTTAGACATATAGCCTTCTAGCTATTGGTTTGTTAACCAAAGAACATGGAAGACGGAACAGAAGTCTGGCGTTCAACCTAAGCCTACATTCAATGCATTCGAAAAATCACTGTCACTGCAGCGTTTAAGGTCTAAACTAACAATAATATTCCAAAAATCTTTGAAGAGTCCATTCTCTCAATAGGCTTCCCCCTGCCGCCGTGGAACGGCCTGGACAGGGTTGTGAGCTGTGACCTGCCGAGGAGTTTTGACCCTGTTGGCGCCGCCAGTATAACTACTCCCCCTCCCAACCATCACCCAATATTTCTTAGCCCGACCATACATCTCTTGTTTGTTTTCACCCTGGGAGGATTTTCAGCGTCGCCCTGCGGCCTTCACGCCGATGTAATAAATCCCCCGTCCCCATGCCCGGCCGTCTCTCTCTCCTCTCTGCCGTCCTTGTGTAAGCCTTGTTTCCCCGTTAATTGTGTCGCCGTCGCCACTCGGGGTGTGAAAGAGAGATGGAGTGAGTCTTCACAGGTCGGGAGGATCTGATCTTTAAAATATGCAATTCAATATTGAGGCCTGCTCGCTGCGGCTGTCGAATGCTGAGGGCAATATCAATTGGATTCTGTAGTTAATATCTGCTGAGTAACGCGCGGCGCCGCTCTCCTGCTTAAAGAGAATAATAGCGGGCTCTGGATAAATAAGTTGGGTGGGGGGTTATTGCATTTTCCCATGACACGTGTTTGCACCCTCGTTACAGATCTGGAATTCACGTCAGCTCCCCACCACTTATTGTTTATTTATTTAGCGACTTCTTGTGTTTTTTTTCCGCCGAAACCGACAATTTATTCCCGTTGTGTCGGTATCTCGGGGCTCTGTTACGGACACCAGTCTGTGGTTCTGAGCACGTTAAGTGTTACTTTTTATGCCATCCGACACTGTGTGTTAATTGGAGCTTCTCACAATTTTCCAGTGGAGGAAAAAAAAGAAAAGAAAGCTGATGCGTCTAGCAGCGAGCGGGGTTGTGTGATTCCGGCGGTGCCGAGTCGCGGCGTGCGTGCGTGTTTATTATCACACAGGGATAATTGTATCACAAGTGGCTAATTGGCAGCTGATGAAGGCAGTGGATCCATCTCTCATGCACGGTGCTAGCGAGGTTCTGGCTGGGAAGCGCTCGGCTCGGGTCTCGTCAGGAGCCTCCGCCGTGGAATGGAGACCTGCGGTGCACCCTGGGATTGGAGCCGTGCGGAAAAGCTCTGCGCGGGGCTCCGTCTCCACGTGCTTGTGTTGTGTTGAACCGCCGCCAGCTTTTGCGGCGTTAACGTCTCAGACGTTATGGATTTTAAATGCAAGATCTCCCTTTCCTCTCGACCCCATCGCCCCAAGGCATGTAGAAATGGAGATTCCATGGAAGCTTATATCCCACTTACGTGGTAATGGGGTTACTTAATATTCATTGCACAGGGAAAAAGCTCATCATGGGAGGTGGCGAGTGTTGCTACAGGGGTCACTTCTGTCTGAGCTGCGTGTTCACTGCTCCAGAGAGCCATCGTTGATACAACAGAGAATGATGTGTAGACGCTACGTACTATGTTGCTTCCCAATCACACGGTTTAATTTACTTGTTGCATAATATGTCCATCAGATGAATTATCAGGTGACATTCCTATTGCTGGACGAAGACAGTTATCTCAAGGCAAAGTTTTTTTTGTTGTTATGAGTAATGTTAGTGTTGTTGTCATCTATGGTTAGGTAGGGCCGATATCCGTTGTCGTGTTTTATTAGCAGCTGTGGAGTCCTATTAGGCAGGGTAATGAGTGATGGACAGAGAACAGGTTAATTTCACAGCTACAATTGACTGACTGGCCTTCCCTCCCGCCCTCCTCGTGTGGTCAGGAAGCGCGGTGTACGAATGGTGAACCTCTGCGGGTCATCTCAGCCACACTGTGCCCCAGGCGCCTCCCGGGTATGCTGCCCTTGCAGGCTCTCGCTGGGCTTGCCGTGACGGTTTCCCCTGCCGGCGTTTGCTTGTGCGACACGCTAACGGCTCTCGTCTGCCGCTTTTAAGGAGGCTTGTTACGTTTTGGTGTTGTTTTCTTTTTACTTCACTGCTCTCCCCGTCTCTCGCACGGTGTCCGACCCCTTCAGCCTGACCACCACAGCGGTGACAACAGCTCGATCAGTGATCTGCAAACCCCTTTGATCCACCATCATCTCTGGGATGCAGAGCGTGCGTTACAGTGGTCTGTGTTGCGCTCATCTCCTTGATGGTGTGTGTGTGCGCGCGCGCGCGTACAAGTGTGTTTTCTCATTTGTGTGTCTGCCTGTCTGTGCGCATGCGCATATGAACTCTCATTTGTGCGCGTGTGTTGGGGGAGGGGGTTATTTTTTGAACACTTGGGTGGAGATGGACCATCAGGCTTCCTCGAAAGCCCTTGATCTGATTGGTTTTACCCTTACCTGCTGAACGCCGGTGGGTAAATGCCCACTGGCTCTTTGTGTTGCTTCTTGCCTGCCCGGAATTGGAAACTACCCCTGTGCTGTGCGCTGTGCGCTGTGCGCTGTGCGCTGTGACTCTCCCTAATGATCCCTCTCCCAAGGCAGCCAGAGAGGCCCTGTGACCTATATTGATTTTTTGATTTTTAGTATTTCTGTGGCCAGAAGCGTATGGTTTAGTGACTTAGTGACGGTAAACCACGATCCTGTCTGTGATTGAATCTAATGCCATCAATTTTTGAACTATGGTTCAGTTGAGATTTTTTCCTTTTTTTTGTTGTTGCATGAACGACTTGTTAACAGAATTAATTCTCAGTGATTAAGTTAATGTCAAGTCCCCAGCAGTAACTTCTCCCCCCGAGCTAAAACACACATGACCCTACGACAGCCCTATATATAACCCAACACAGTGGCAGGTGTGAATGTGTAAGAAGCAGGTGTGACAAGATGTCGTTTCCCCAGCCGAGGCCTGGGAGTGGGGACCGGGCCCTGCTGTCTCTCCCCCAAGAGCTTCACTGCCCACAGAGGCCTAGGAGTAGAGACCGGGCCCTGCCCTCACCCACAGGAGCTTCACTGCCCACAGAGGCCTAGGAGTAGAGACCGGGCCCTGCCCTCACCCACAGGAGCTTCACTGCCCACAGAGGCCTAGGAGTAGAGACCGGGCTCTGCCCTCACCCACAGGAGCTTCACTGCCCACAGAGGCCTGGGAGTGGGGACCGGGCCCTGCCCTCACCCACAGGAGCTTCACTGCCCACAGAGGCCTGGGAGTGGGGACCGGGCCCTGCCCTCACCCACAGGAG
>JAOVYW010038036.1:6222-27291 GCA_025775045.1 Hiodon tergisus | reverse complement strand
CACACTACTCTGAAAAGCGGAGGTTGATACACACTACTCTGAAAAGCGGAGGTTGATACACACTACTCTGAAAAGCGGAGGTTGATACACACTACTCGGAAATGCGGAGGTTGATACACACTACTCTGAAATGCGTAGGTTGATACACACTACTCTGAAATGCTTAGGTTGATACACTCTACTCGGAAATGCGGAGGTTGATACACACTACTAAGGTTGCTCGTAAAGAAAATGGCAATTTCACCACAGAAGATTGTGTGAAGCTTGTTCATATAATAAAAAAACCCCATAAAATAAACGACCACAACAGCTGAGGAAGGATATATAGTTATGGTTATTAAGCACTTTTCTTCAAACAAAGCAGTCCTCTGCTCTCAATTACTCACAATACAACAGCTATGATGCACTTCTTTAAGACCGAGGTCCCATTATATCTACAGGGGGTTTTACCAACATCCCTTCCTTAATTAACCCAGCTTCTTATTAAATGACATTGATCATAGATTGAATATTTCAGCTCGGAGGTATATATATAATTTGAGTTATCCTGTGAGAAAGAATATGGACTTGGGAAAAATTATTGTAAGTGACACATAATATATGTGATAAATCATTGGCAAATATTGTGAAATATGTTGTGCCTTCACTGCTCGCTCAGTCCAATATAGATTTCATCCATCTATCTCGTTACCACCCCCTCTGATGGATGAGACCATCCACAAGCGGCGATCAATGATTCTCACCCACTGTCCTTCACTGATGGATCGGCAAAGCTCTCCTTATCAACCCAAACCCCCGTTCTCATTTGAGGTACAAACTCGCCAAAGGGGATGCAAAGTGCCGCCATCTCGTTGCAGATCTAATCGAAGCAAAATGTCACCGCATCAGCAAGCTTGGCAGGCAGCAGAGGGTTGTGGAGATCCGGCCCAATCACCAGCAAACATTCCTCTCACGCCGGTCTGCCAAGTCCTTGGATGTGCCCAGTGATAAGACGGCAACGATGTCTTAACACAAGCGCAAATACAAATAAATGAAAGCAAACTAAACTAAACTAAGCAAATCTGGAGAACCAAACATAAACATATTGCTACTTACTCAAGTCATATTGTTGGGGAAACCATGCTGTTGCAAGCTTTCTACGCTGCAATTTCAGCTGACAACACGCAAAGTTTTCCGTCAGCAGGCTGGCGGTGGAAGACGGCCGGGGCAGGGGTAGGTCTTTTCCCGCAGCAGCCACACGTACTCTAGCCTGGCTCTGAAATTCTGAAGGTAGCCAAGCAGAGAGCGGATCAACACCTTCTCAGATCCTCGGCTGGGGAATGAAATGGCCCCAAGAATTTGTAAGCGATGTCCTATCCAGGCCAAGCACGCCAGTTTCTCCAGCCATTAGTATGGCTGGTTGGAATGATCCTTCCAGCAATTACTCCCATAAGGTCCTTGAGTGTGCCCGAGTGCCAGGTATTTACCAATCCGCCCCCCTTCAC
Organism: Hiodon tergisus; assembly: GCA_025775045.1. Taxonomy (NCBI): domain Eukaryota; kingdom Metazoa; phylum Chordata; class Actinopteri; order Hiodontiformes; family Hiodontidae; genus Hiodon; species Hiodon tergisus. The sequence goes on along the minus strand of JAOVYW010038036.1, from coordinate 25,807 downwards.
CACCGTTTATTTATTTGTTGTGGTAAAAACCAAACCACTTACGCACTCTACGGTTTCGGTCCCGCCACTCAATGATAATTGCCCTCCAACGTAAGCCCTTCCAGCAAGCACTTGAAGCCAGATCAGGAGTGCACATGGTTTGGTAATTAAACAACACAATCTGCACCGTGCACAGAGATTAACACCAGGGCTAATGACAGTACTCTGGTGCGAAGATAACCGCGTAAACTAGGATGTAATTATTCCACAACAATCCCCTTTTTGTGACATTTTTTTCAAAATAATCTTAAAATTAATTACCTCACTGCTGATGATACTACAAAGTTAATCATAAAATGTAACGGAGATTTCTAATATCACAATATAATTAAGTCTGTATGATAATTTTAAGTAAACGGTAGAATTAAAACATTCAATGATACGAGGCTATTTTTTCCATTGTAAATTAGGTTATTAATGGGGAACTGTCCTATCACCGTATTGAACTGTTTGTGTAAAACTCGGTATGGCTCAGACTGTTCCTTCATTGAAACATAAACACACAACTTCACGTTAATGCTCTTAATCAGAAGCTGAAGCAAAGCCAGGAAGCTGGAGGCTTTGTTTAATAGCTTATCGATCCACCCTGAGCTGGGGAGCTCTTTCTTTTCAGCAATAAAGGAATCGTCCCCTCGCGTCAAGCCGAAACACGCCAAAAAACCATTGCAGATGATTTGTGCCATAACTAAAAACGTTATTGGTGCTTCTACAAAGGGCCGAGGACAGATTGAAGAACCTACGTTGTGGCTTCTGGCACGGGGCTGCTAATGTCAGCCACTCCGCATTTCGAGCGCACCTCCACAGGTTTGTCCTAGTCAAAGCCGGCCCGGCCTGCTCAGTAATTCACTGCCTCAGGACCGGCCCAGGACCACGCGTCCCCTCTGTGATAGCCATTGAGAGAGATGGCACCGCGCCGGCCATTTATAACCCCAAACATTAATGAAGACACCGACAGCCATCTGGCCATGGGACGCACAGGGCGGCTGTGCGACTGGCCAGCTGGAAGTGGCAGCGCTGGCCCCCTGGGACCAGGATTGACCAAAGGTCAAAGGGTAGCTTGTCCTGTGCTGGTCTTTGTGCATTCTGAACCAACTCTTCATCCCGTCATCCCACTCTTCTCGGGCCCAGGTCTGTTTAGACTATCACTGACAATGTGAGTGTGTGTACACAAGGATTATAGAACTCCTCTGTTTAGAGGATGATGACTATAAATGTTCTACATGCTTACATTGCAAAGGGTTCACACCAACAATGTCACTGCTGCCCGTTACACCTATTTAACGCATAGTACATAGGCCAAGTTTAGACAGCAAAGGGTAGTACATTGTCTTGTGAAACAGACACGGGGTATATATTTTGCATCTGTCTCCTGTGCTCGTTTGCTAAACAGGGAGAATGACAGACAGTGGATAATGGGTTTTTCCGGATCCCTGAATTCCCTAGACTGGCTTCTTCATCACCTGCTTCTGTAGGACAGTAATGAAGTTGCTATTTCTAATTACCGACTCTCATTAAGTCTGATTATTGAGTTGTTATTTCGTCTGCGGCAGAACCAACCGGTCCAGAACAGAAGAACCTCAGGAGCAAAAGTGTGGAGGCCCGCTCCAGGCTGACTGAGCTTATGTACCCTGCCCCCGTCCGCGAATGGCAATCCAGCTAATCGGACAGCCATACAATGTCCAGTAATTGCTCGGAAAAGGTCCATTACTACGACAACCACCAATTGCAGTGCCTCTTTATTGGTGAGGAGAAGGTTAGCTTGGCCATTGCGCAGCAGTATACCCTCCGGAGGCGTGAAGCTTTAGGTTAATGGGTTGTGGAGCCTTATTTAAAAGCCACAGTAATGTGGTATTAAAGGCTGCACATGTGTGCATACGACCGTTTGCTGTAGTGTTTCCTTATGTGGACCGTGCCATCGTCTCAGTACTCTGCTTCGTGCTTGTCTGCAGCCCCCATGCAGACACCCAAAATCTGTGTGCAGGTGTAGAAGGACAATCAAACGGCCGCCCGCTTAGGTGTGTGTGTCGGTGCCTGGGTTCTCTTCTGCAGGTATGGATATGTAAGCGTGTGCCTCTGTGTATGGGTGTGATTGATTACGTGTGTGTGTGTGTGTGTCAGTGCCTGGGTTCTCTTCTGCAGGTATGGATATGTAAGCGTGTGCCTCTGTGTACGGGTGTGATTGTGTGTGTGTGTGTGATTACATGTTTGCGTCTCTTAATGGTGGAATTATTTCCTTGTAATCTGTCTTTTGACATCCCACATGTCACTCCACAAAGCCCCTTTAAACGAGAGGACAGATGAAGAAGAGAGGCTTCAGCGAGGGTCAGGGAGTCAGGGAAAAGGTCGACCTAAGCTGGGGAAACAGGTGGTGAGGAAATAGTGTCTCTGGCCGAGTGGGGGCTGAGGATCAGGGTGAGGAAAGAGAAGGGAAGTTTAATAGAATATGGGGGAGGGAAAGCTGTTACACATTGGGAGAATAAAGGGTGGGGAAGAGCAGAAGAGAAAAAAGGTCAGTCCTGTGAACACGATCCTTGCATTATTCTGATCCTCTCTGAAGGATGCGGGAGAGGGAGAGGGAGAGAGCGATTGCTCCCTATTGCCCATTAAAGTCCCCTCAGTGGATTATAAATCATGGTGGATAAAGCTATGCTTAAGAGCAAAGGCACTGACATAAACAGGAAACCGTGCCCTTCCTGTTGAGACACAATGCCAGAAATATCGCAGTTTACTGAAGCTTTCCCAGCAACAAGCTCTCAGCTTCAGTGTTGCGTCCGGGGACCCGAGGATGCGCCACACTTTTCCTTTAGCATTCTAGCTTGAGTTGTTATGCTTTCACACACAAGTGACAGTAGCACTCACTATCAAACAGATCCCATCTTTAAAAAGACAAAAACAAAGGTAAAAGGAAAACAAAGCTGAACAAAACCAGACAAAGTAAAGAATCATTCAACGACTGAAACCGGAGGGAAAAGACACTGTCTTCTCAGGCGAAAGTGTGTGTTTTAGAAGAATGTGATGTACAAGCCACCTGTCATTCAACTCGCTCTGATCCTGAACCCTTCAGTCAAAAGTGCCGGTGCCTGGAAGTGGCCCGGGCCTCCCACCGATGTGATGGGAACGAGGGGTTCGAAAATCACTGAACTTTTCAGCTTTTTGCCCTATCTTTTCCTTTTTGAAAAAAGATGAACGCTAAAAATAAAATAGGGTGGTACCTAACCGCCGCTGTTTAGACTCTACGGGAAAAGCGATTTGATAAATCTCGGTCTGTCGCCGGCAACAGCAGAACTCAATTAATTTCCCCGTCCTTTAATTATGTCACCTGGCCTCATGGGGTAGTGGATGGGTCCTTGGGCTTGCTGACTCCTCCGTTTGGGCCCCCGATATTGGCACCTGGATTAATGGCGTCCAGCGCAGAAATGGAATAGTCTGTCTACCGGCATCACTCTGCCAGACCTCCTGCAGACACCCACTCGTCACCCACTGGAAGCAGATGCCCAATAGCAACCAGCTTGACAAATACCACAATGCATGCCACTGGGCGGTGATATACGAACCTATCACGCGCTTTTATGTCTGCAAGATGAACTGTTTTGGGGTGGGGATGAGTCAGAGGGTGGTTGAGAGAAATTAACATATCGTCTTAAGCCTGCTAATGAGATGTAGCCACTCTGCTCGATCCCTCCCCAGCAGGACAGTACATCTTCAATACTGCACTTCCCTTCTACTCTTGCTTTATCGACACCAACCAAGAAGAACCACATTCAGATCGGCAGGCAGCCAATCGCTCCGTTTAGTTTTTTTGCCTTCTTAGAACAATGGCTTTTGCCTGTTTCTTACAGGGCTGCCGGCGCTGTCTTAAAGGCTTTTCTAGATGGGCCCGCTTTGACAGGCGCTGTTGGCGTGCGGCTGCACTGCACCAGAACTGACACAAGACAGCAATCGGAGCAGAGGAAGATTAGGCAGAAATATCCTTCTCTCTGTTTTAACAATCATCCACTTCCTTCCCCATTATGTTTATGCCTTTGTGTCATGTACAGAGCTATTGTGAGATAGATGAGGGTGTCTACCAGTTCCAAACTACTTCCACTTCTCCTAGTACTAGTGGTGAACCTGAAACCAAAATGTTTCGGCACACTGGACCCCTGACCTTAGTCCAGTCAATGCACTCATTCACAACAAGCTCAACTACACAACTACTACAACTAACATGCTACTCATACACCCTCTATTTCTCCACATTTCAGAAATGGGATCCTATAACAGAAACAAATTTCAAAGTATAATTGCGTTGCATCACTGTGGACAGTCAATGAGGCATCTGTTGTACTAATTCGGTTTGCACATTGTATTTTTGTAGTATTTTAACAAAAAATACACACTTGTTCCTGGCATTAAAGCTGGGTATATATTAGTAGTGCACCGATGTGGATTTTCGCGGCCGATATTTTCACATCTATATTGGCTGATACCAATGCTAATATGTCAAAGTAAGGTACGCATGCAACTAGGAACTGCAGAAACCAGGAATCAGTAGGGCACTCTTGGATTCATAAAATTTTTCACTGAGGATTAAATCACTCATTCAAGTCAGTATGGAATTACCTCGGTTTACATTTTCTTTTTTTAAGAAATGACAAATTGGTGCTAAGATTTTGAGAGAGGCAGGCGGGCTATTGCAGGAGCAAAAAGACGCTTTTGAATGCACACCCGCAGCAAAAAAAAGCTTTCGATGCTCCAAGATGCTCCCTGAGTTTGTGGTGTGAGCCAGCCTCAGATGGCATACATTACTGGATTAATTATGTGTCTTGCTGAATATGCTTTGCGGAGAGGAACTAGCTTACTTTAGTTCCTTCACTGGGAGTATTTTTTTTCTCTCAGGCTAAAAAGCGATGTATGAATGACATTATGTTTTATCATGTTTCAGAGTAACATATGCATTTTTACACTCTTCATTTAAAAGTAAGATCAGAACATGTTTTAATTGAATATACATAAAAATAGTTTTTAAGTATAATTGACATCCTTTTGTAAACAAAACATCAACACTCAACTTAAGGCAAAGCAGGTATTTCATCAAATGTTTTAACATTTTATCAAGAAAATTCCTTTCTGGAAAAAAGAGGAATTATTAAAAACTTTAATGCTTCTACGATTAATTCCCCTACCCATCCTACAACTTTTTGTTGACTGGTAGATTACTCCTTACTAAGATAAGCACTTCGGCTTTATTAAAAGAGAAGAGAAACACTTTCTTGCAACATGGGTTTCTCTTCTCGTCCACATGAGAGGCAGCTCTTAAAGGTTCACTGTCCATGCTGCTGCACGGGGCAAAATGTTATGCTCAGGCATTATGCTAGCAAGGGAAAAGATCACTGATTACAGTGCAGTGCGCTCCTCCGGATGAGGGCTTCATTCTGATCATCCTGCACCCTAAGAACTCCCACATTTTGCTTTGCATTTTCAACCGAGCTTTCAAATCTTTCAAACATGTCGCACAATAGGTCCAAATAAGGTCCTGTAACCCAACACATTCTCGCATGTATATAGTAAGGGTATAGTAAGGGTTAAAGAGTGACCTCATTTAGGCTATAAAAATATAGTGCCCTAAACTGCTAGGGCACCACTACATCTATAGCAGCGAACAATGTGATCAGTACCAGCTCGAACCGTGATTAACACTAGCAACCACTAAATATCATACATTGAACAAGCATACACTGTGCTCCGTATTGGCATATGGTGAATATGTTACAGTGAACATATTTTGTGCCTAAAGTGAGCAGCCACTACACGTTTGGAGTGGCAGACACTGTGGATTCACATAGCCAAAACCCGTCTGCCTTGGGTCTGTCCTCCCGAGCATCACATGGCCACTGAGCAGTCTGCTGCAGCCTGCACCTGATGAGCGGCCAGGTTGGTTCAGAATGCACAGAGACCACTTCAACAACATTGAGAGCTCATGTTGTGACACCTCAGTCACCCTTCAGGCTATAAGCCATGGTGCTGAGTTAATACCACTTTTTAATAAGAGACCTGCGTTTCAGCTATACTGTCAAGGGTGTATGTTTTTCTCCACCAAAGTCACTTCTGACCTTTTGTTCTTTCTGCTTGCCTCGGCGGGAGGCAGGCGCTTTTTACTCCCCGCTTTATTTTCTCCTGCAATCAGGGCCCGGCGCCGGGAGCAGCAAGCGGCGCGTGAATCATTGTGCAGCCACTTAGTCCCCTGGCTTTGAAACAGTGGTGCGGGATTGTGGAGTCTTTGTCATTCAAGTCTCAAACCCCCAAACCCCCATGTGTGTGTTCACACGCGCGCACATAAGTTACAGAGAGTGGCTCTGATTATTATTATGTTTTCCTATGCGTGCGACTGTTTACCTGTTGCAAGAGGCTTAGCTCCGTTTATTCAAGTGAGTGAAAGACGGTTTAGGCTGCTTTTAAGTATATCTGTGCGCGACAAGGTTTTAACTCAGTTTACCAATATGTCAGAGAAGGCTCGGCTTGTTTAAGGTTGTAAGGTTGTCTTTGTGTGTGTGTGTGTGAGAGAGAGAGAGAGAGAGAGAGAGACAGAGAGAGAGAGAGAGAGAGCGAGAGAGAGAGAGAGAGAGAGACTTAAATGCATGTGGATTAGCATTTACGACGGCTCTCTGTTTTCACATCTGTCAGGGAGGAAAGCGTCAGACAGGACATCATCAGCAATCCCTCACAAAGATGCCAAGCTCTGATGCGTTTCTGGCCTTCATCGCTTACGTAGACACCAGAAACAATTACCAGCCTTTCATTTTTCACATCAGATTTACTCATCTCGCCATTTCCCCATTGTTGCAATGGGGCCCACAGGTCAGGCTGCTTTACATGTCTCTTCCAGTCATGGACTGAAAACGACGTGTCCCAGACATCAGCAGAGAGTGAAACGGTCACATCCTGTTGGACACAAGATTCATGTTTGGCGTTTTCTCGCCTGCGCTGCAGAAGAAGCAGAGGGGGAATTTTAAAGTTTCTTAAAGTTAATATTTAAGAGAATCAAGTCCGGTTGTTGCCCTACAACTTAATGTCACTCATTCTTCTGTACAACTTCCTCTACAATCCAAATGTCCTTTTCAACATCCACATCACAATCATATTGTTGATTCCTTACTCCTGTACATAAGTTGGATATTTAGAACAAACCTCCATTCAACTGTATGCACGCGATGTCCATACGGATGGCAGAGGCAGAGTGGCAACACGTCACTACAATATGACGCATCTTCAAATGAATGTAGTCAGGCTCAGTTTCAGTGAGTGATTTAGGTTTCCGTAGACAGAATGAAAACCGGGTTCCCTCTCTACCTACGGCTGTCACAGTACTCTTGGTTATCATGGCAACACGTTGGAGGAAATGGAATGTGATCAGAATCAGGGGGGAAAACAGTGAAAATAAGTCACAGCAGTGGATTTCGGAAGCATAAACCGGGCACAGTGCACGTTTGTAGACTCTGTATGTCATGCATTTGTAAATGGGCTCTGGGAGCTGGATTTTGGCACACACTCTGGAACAATCCCATCAGCGGTTCCTCACTTATGTTTGACTGAGAATATCTTGCTGATTGGCAACGGTGGAGCTGAAGAGTGAATAAAGAGCGCGGCGAAGACGGAACAATCACAGCGAATCAGGGGCGAGACATCCGAACGTGTCCTGGGGCTCTGTGGGATGACAGCCCCGGGAAAGCGCGTGTAGCAATGGTGTCAATCGAACAAATTACAGAGCCACACGGGGACCTTGCCGGGGCAGGGCACTGCGTTGGCATTCTCAAGGGGGGCTATTTGCTCCAGGGGAGAAAGGTGAACAAATCAATGAAGAAGCCTGAGATAAAAGACCTAGTCTAAAATGGCATCACAAAAGACCTGGTGTGGAATGGCGGTCCACAGTGATGGAATGGGCCTTAATCATACCGGAGGGCGATGGTTTAGTATCACAGAATCAAGTGATCCACTTCTCCTTATGGAAAGCAGTCCTTTTCTCTCACTCGATGAAAATACTTTCCCTCTCAATCCTCAGCTATCCTTCATAACCCCCCCCCCCCCCCCAGCCACACCTATCCGCTTGTTTAAATAACCAAGTGTTGATTAGACCCTCCAGGCTGTCAAATTGGAACGCTGCTTTCAAAACCTAAAAAGTAAAACACGCTCTCAAGGTGAGGGTGATTACAATGGAATTGTGTTCAGATGTGTGTGTTCTGTTGGCTGTAGCCCATCCGACGTTCAGAAATAATAAGCCTTTTTTGATCGTCAAACTTTTTTCAGTTCCGACATTCCAAGCCAAATGACAAAATCTGTGTTGAATGATGTTTTCTATTTCAAACCTGCAACTAACTGCAGACAAGTGTCGGTTTTGACCAAGCAGGTTAGTGTGATGAGAAATGTCAGCACTGTTGCATCTGGAATGAGCCACATTATGCCGTGTGAAAATCGGTTACGGTCTCTCTAATGAATACCTTAGCAGTCGGGACAGAGGTACTCAATGCATTGCTGATGGGGCAATGTTGACTCAATAAGTATTCAGAAGCCAGTGCAATGTATATTTTGCAAACATTCAAAAATATCTCTGTACAAGTAAATTACCAATACAGATGTTTTATATTCTACTTGTCATATTGCTCAAAGTGACAGAAGCAGAGAGAGCTAACCATTGGCCATACCTTATGTGCTTGTGTCCAGTTTTGTAAGCATTAACTTTGTTAGCCATACTGTGTTTGCTTCTGTCCACTTGTATAAATGAGTCAGTCATTGGCCATACTGTGTTTGACTCTCGTTTAGACAAGTGGACAGAAGCAGTCATTGGCCATGCTGAGTTTGCTTCCGTCCACTTGTGAAAGCATTAACAATCCAAAAAGCAATCATAGGCATTGGAGCTTGTTATAATAATGAAATAGTTTTTTTTTTTTTGGTTACTAATCATACTTCTAATGTGGGAGATAACAAAATGAAACCGCTTAAGAACATCATATGAGATATTTTGCACTTCTCTATTTCCCTAATTAATTTTGACGGGTATTCACTGAGAATTAAGGCACAATGAAAATTCAATCAGATCACATAGATTGCTTCGTGTTTGTTTTGGAAAAGGGACTGAGGGATGAAGGGTTTAGAAGAACGTAGAACATAGAATTAGAATTTTTATTTATTTTACCCAGCTAAGACCTTTTGACCTTCCTGCTGTCACCCAAGTGGATCGGACTGCATTAAAATGTGGTCACCCAATTGTTTATTGAAAATTACAAATCACACTTAGATGGTTATAGCTGATTCAGTAGGAACCAATGGCCTTTACCCGATAACGCGGGTTAGTTCTAATTGGGTGGATGTCAACATGAGGGTCCAATCCCAGTCTAAGCAAAGGATGAGAATCATTAGTAACTGACAGGACAGTGTGTGAGAGTTTAAATGCATGAAAGGAAACGAGATTATTCTCTGCCCAAAGTCGACTGGGTTACCACGCGGTTTAGAAAATAGAATGTTCTCCACTGGCATTCTCCGGAGAACTGGCACTCCTCCATCGCCTTCACCGACGCATAACACGGAGGCTCAAAGTACCAGTTGACTCTCTCACTGCTAATGGCAAAGTGGTCCAGGGGATGGACCCCAGTGAGATACCAAAAACTCACAGGCAGCACGAGGATCAGCCTTTGTTCAAGTTGATTCCCGCCACGTGAGCTCGGCGCTGAACACTGAAGGCTCCTGCAGATGCATTACATGACCTAAACTCTGCATATTCTGGCTCCCTCTCCTCCTGCTAATTAAAATAATCTTGTCTGGTTAAGTGGGAGTAGAAACATGTTCTGGCAGAGAGGGAAGATGGGAGGGGGCAGCTTTTTTCTTGGCTGCATAGATCCCCAGTTCACAAGAAATTGGCTGGCTGGTGTTTGCAGGCTAGGTGTCTCACAATTAGTCTGGATTAAAACTGGAGCGGAATCAGGAAGTTGCAGTCACAGATTCGCCATTTAGCAACTCGTTTACCATGTTCCAGTAAAATAATTACAATCGATAACAGCAATGATCTTTTTGTACAGCATCCTTTTGCTCTCTCTGGTGAAATCAGTTGGTAAATATAAGACAACGGCTGGCGTTCTAGTTGCAGGGCCGACCTTCAGAAACACGAGGGGATCAATGCATGCTCATTGTCAAACAGAACCCATCTGGATGCTCAATTTTTTTTACAGACTTTTTAATGGGCACTTTTTAGGGTTAGTTAACAATCCTTAGAGTTGAATGTATCCAGAGTAGGCAAAAACAGGGAATAATAGTATGGAATTTATAAATAAATATATTTTTTATTTTTTATATATATATATATTCCACGAACATAAACTGTTTTTTTTTTCTCATTCAGTGGTTCTCAAGTGATTTCCCGAAGCTGGCTAAATAAATCTGGGATTAGTTCAAGTTAGCTGGCTTGAGTTAACCGGATAATTGAAACCGGGTTATCTCCGTTTCATGAGGATGGCAGGTTCAGGTTTAATATGTCTGGTCAGGTTTGAGTGATCAGGATATATGTAGTTCTTGAACAGGCAGCAGTGGCGAGCGACGAAACAGTGATTGTAACCATAGTGAAGATAGAAATGAAGGCACCAACGCCTCTGCAGTTACGTTGAGGTGAGTAATGAATAATGAAGTGAATTGTGTGAAGACGAGAACATAATCACGGCGAGGAGTAAAACGGTTGCCGTAACAAATTAAAGAGTGGACGTGTAATAGAAGATAATTTACGGGTTCATCCCATCAGTAAAAGTAATAATAAAACCTAACAGCATAAAATTGTATAGTTACAGCTAACATAATTTGGAATATTCCCATTTACACCGTTGAAGTTAATTTTCAGTTCTAAAATAGCAACTGTAAATAAACATCCATTTAACACTTATACAAGATTCAGACATAGGCATGTTTGAGGACTGAGCCCACCATAAATGTCACTTTAGCAGAGCACAGCATAGTCCTTGTGAGGGCTGTGTCGGTGTAACACACTCCTTTACATTAATATGAATATTATTAATTCTAGTCCTGTCTTTGACTCCTGGGTGTAGTGTCACTATTCACGTAGTGAGTTCATTCTTAACAAGCTCCGCTACACTTGAGCTTGTCCGGGATATTGTATTAGAATGCATCGCTCAAGCCAGGTTTAAGAAATATGAATAGTTGAGTGGATCGTATTATTACTTAGAGAAACACAGAAACATTAATGTATAATCAAGTTAATAAGACCATAAGCTCAATCCTGAAGAGCTAATTTGGTACCAAAACCATGATACCCAGGGCAGCTCCTGAACCAGGATTGAAAACCGCTGGTCTAGTTGAAGATTATAAATTACGCTGGAAGCCTTTGTAGCTCAAGAGAAATGGGAAGTGACGCAAGTCTGCAGAAAGGGAGAGAGAAGGCAAATCTAATCACTTTCACTCATTAAGGTCATTTCTTCCATTGACTGCAGACCTGCTATAATTGAATCTATAATAAAATCAAGATAATTGGACAGCACACAGTAACCACATCAGACAAGTGGTTCCCTTAAAAAATAGGTTATGATCTCATGGGAATCAACAATTTAAAGCCAAAATTTTCTGACTTGTTTTAAAAAAACGTTAAGTTATTAAACGAATAGCCCTCTCAAAGTCAGATTTCAACATCATTAAAGATGTAGGCCCATTTGGAGAGTGAGTGAGTGGGGGGGGAAAGCTGAACTTTCAGGATCTGTGTGAATTGGGTTTTTTTTTTCCTCCCGAGAAGAATTTGAACAGGATGGACATACTCACTATTAACTTAAATCAAGGTATGCTGTGTTATACTGTGGTTACATGAATTTTGAAATGGCATAATTGCATTCAACAAAACATTTTAATGCCCCCACGCATTACAGTAAAGCAACGCAGCGTTGGGTATTAAAAAACAAAGATGTGGCTAAGCATTTAAAAAAAACAAAAAAAAACATTTGACACAAATCTAATGGGAAACAGACATTAATATTATGACGAGGGCTTTATTCAGCGCTAATGCAAACTGGTGCCAGGTGCACACACTGGAGTAATTGATGTTGATAACAGTGTTCAGCTGAACAGCGTTTGAGCTCAGGTGTGCTCGCCGTGGGGAGTTCAACGCTCAGTTGTTGTCCAACCGTACATTTTATTTTCTCTTTGCTAGTTTAGCCTCTGAGACGGCGCCACTTGTGTGTCTTGTTTTCATTGGATTCACTAAAAGAGTAGGTGGGTACCTCCACAGAGAACGGTCCACAGAGAACTTGGTCTAATTTTTTCTCCAAACTGTTTGTTTCAGTTTCCCCCCCCCCCTACTGTTTTTAGGCCCTTCTGATACCTTTACAACTTGAGCACTAAACAGATGCAGGTGTTTTTGGACAGACTTAAATGAAATTGGAATGTTTTTGGCATGTGAGCACAGAGAGGGGGCAGAACAGCCTTCTAACGGGCATGCACTGAAGATCAGCAGGTGGCTATGGATATAGTGCCTTACATAAGTTTTGGGATGGTGAAGTTTTCTTTTACGCCAAAGGTTTAGAACAGTTACTATGCGGTTAAAGTTTCGATTCCCAGCTTGTTTTAAAGGCTGTTTGGGTACATATTAGTTTTACCATTTGAACACAAAAACACTTTGTATAAATAGTCCCCAAATTTCATGACACCAAAAGTATTTGCACAACTGGATTTACGGGTGTTTCTGGTTACTTAGGTGTGTTCCGTCACATCATTTTGAAGAATTAAGAGAAGAAGAGAGCTGTCAATGCTTGATTCTAAGCTTTGCGTTTGACTTTGAAGTATGCTATTGGTGTCTGTCAACATGAGGACCAAAGAGGTGTCACTGGAAGGTAAGGAAGCCATTTTGAGTTTAAGAAATCGGAAACATAACCAAAATCTTACCGTACCAGTAACAGGAGTTTGGCACAACATTATAATGAAAGAAAGCATGGGTGAACTCAGCAATTGTGAACGGACACAAAGGCCAAGCAAGACCTCTACAATGGATGCTCACAAACAAGTGCTCACAAACGTATGTCTGACAGAGCAGATGTGAGTGTGTCAGACTCTACCATCCACAGAAGAGTTCACCAGCAGATCTCTACACTGGATGACTGGACGATGCTCACCATAACTAAAAAAAACTCTCCAATAGATCTGGAACATCCAAAGAAGACTTCACCAGTAGAACTAAAGAGGCTAAACTGTAAGCTACAAACCACTGAACAGTGGACAGAAGAAACAAAGAGCAACATGAACCTGAGTTATGACAAGAGAAAGCTCTCTTTAAGCCTAGAAAGGTTTTTCTGTCTTGATGTCCTAAATGTCCCAGCGTTAGTTGCTGACTTAGTCATCACTGCAAACATGCTGTCCTGCGACGCAGGGCAAATTAGGATCATGTCGAGCAAAAATCATACTCTAGCGGTCTGAAGTGTGCTGTCAAAACATCATTGCGAATCTACACTGACCATTGATTCTGCTGTGCACTGTATGACTGGCGCCCTGACTTGATGACTCCATACCAAGAAGAACTATAAATGGAAAGAACTGACATCACGAAAACAATCGGGATAGTGAGATGACCAAAAAGATGAATCGCATCCATTGGGCACCCCCCTGAAGAACAGGCCTAATGGCAAGATAATTACTGAAACACATGAACATTTTCAGACAGTCATTAATAATGCACGTACTTGTGTCTTGTGAGGCCACGCCCCTTTTAGCAGCTACTCACATTTTTAAAAAGTTAGTGATGCAGGCTGGTGATTGTCGCCCTGGATGTGGAGAAGCCGGGACAGGCAGGACAGGTCAAGTGAAAGGGGAACAGTAAGAGAGACCGCCCAGGGCACAGTACGTAATCACAAGGATTTATACACAGGTGGGGGTTTTCATAGTTTGTCTGACTTAAACAAATGCTTTTTCATATGCATTACAAATGATGTGTACTGGAATATGTAACATTCTAGAAATAATTTCAAATGTTGAATGACAACATACTCTTTCGTAATTGTTCATTTTAAGCTTCTCAAGCATTTGTTATCTGTTTCTGTATAACAGAAAAAAAACTTGTTCAAGCAAAACTGCCAAACTTTTAACGTTTAGCAGCTTGGCGGGCGCACGTCTGCAGAGTGACTCACAAAGTGAGCTTCGCATTTTTCACCACTGCTAAAACTATTCAGGTTACATACTTTGCTCAGGGGTTCAAAAGCAGTGCCAGGCTTTGAACCACTTTGGTCCACGTCCAGCAGTTGCTTTACTTGGGTAACACTTTCTGTTCTAATTGCCCTCCAACACTCCCATGTGTCATCCATCTTACCTCAGCTCCTTTTCTATTGAAATGTGCCTTTATTAAAATGTAAAATGCTCACCATGAGCCTATGGGGAAATCAATTGTAATTTAAAAGGACCTGTGTTTCTTTTCCTTCTTTGGCCGAGGGTGGATAGATGTGAGGTCATGCGGTGATCGAAAATATTCTCACTCCTGAAAAAAAACCCCTGAGGTGTGGAGGTAAGAGTGGTTATGGATGGCAACTGTGACAATAAATGGAAAATGAACAAATTAATTACAAGTGGAATCGATGAATAATTTGCAGAAAGCCTTGCTAATACAAGTTACATGTAACATGTAAAATGTAACGAATGGTTTACCCATTCCGGTTACTAGTAAAAACAACAGTAACACAACAGTGTTAAAAATCTGAATTTGATCTTAAAAACTTTATAACTTGATCTACAACAATGAGTTCTAGCCCAAATACCTGAAGAGGAAGCAAGCCCCACACCAGGGATGTGACGCTGCAGTGAATAAGTGACTGTTTAATTCAGGCCATCACCCAACCCACAGTCCAAATCCCACTCCCTGCTATTGTAAACAGCAATAAAGAACGGCTTAAAAGCCTGCTAGCATCCCACCACCCTTACTCCCCTTCTGAGAGTAAAAATATTCCTTTCAGACACAACAGGAAGCGAGAGAGCAGATGTCAACTATCATGAAATGGGACATTTTGCAGGATTAGAGAAACTGATGAGTGGCAACATCAGGAGTTGACTCCAACCACCAGCCCAAACCTGCTGAACCATCATGAACTTTGGCAAACCTTGAGCTACAAAAAAAAAAAAAAATCAGACATCAGGCCAAAAAAAAATCCATGAGGCAAAAAAAATACATGGATTTTTAAGGATTCATAATATTGAAAATGCCTTGGGGACTAGAAAAGGTGCAGACTGTGATCTGAAGATGTATCAAATCCATGGTATCTTTCTTCTGCACAATCTTTAACTGCACAAAATGAAACACAACTTAAAAACACTATTTGTGTCAGAGCGAGTGAATCTCATTTGCATTTCATCCTTTTCCTTCAAATATTTAATTTGTTCTGGAATGTCATTCAAAATTTCAGCTGATCCTGGAAGGCAAATCGGCCTTTATTTGTCGCTTAATTCCAAGAAGACAGAAGGGTTTTTAAATGTCATCTCTTCCAAAGTAAGGAATGGTAGCTATGTGTACGCTTATTTAATTCTAACTTTAGGGACCCATCCCGAGGCCGTCATGATTAAAGTTACACTGATAAAAATGAAAGATGGATGAAGTTAGCGTAGAGGCCCAAGCTTGCTGTTTTAGCTAGAGATCGAAAAACTGAACAAATAAACTGGTTTCAGACGAGCATCAAAAATGCACGTATGTTATCAGGAATAAGTACTGCACAATCGGCCATGACAGATGACAAAAATCCCGACAAATGCTACCTATTGTTCTGACACTCCGAGACAAAGATGGCTGACCGCAGAACAGTACTCATCATCCCTGGTCTTAGGAGCCCGATACACAAGTTGTCTTTCCTTTCATCAGACCACTCAGAGCCCATTGCTAATTTGCTCAGGGGAAACCAATGAACAGCAATTAGTTGTACATGCCATTTCACAGCGAACTTGCAGCAGAAAACTGTCAGTTTTCAAACAGAGACAGAAACTAAATCCATCCCGGTTTAAAAAGGTCTAACAGGAAGAATCTTCATACCGTGCAGGGACTGAGAAGCTGGAGCAATGAGTGGCCGACAAAGAGGTGAGGTCTGCATTATCATGCGTGGCTGAAGTACTCCAGGAGGACTAATCTCTGCCAAAACCTGTACCTTTCAGTCAATACTTAATTGCAACTTGGAGTGACTTGAGGAGACTTAATGAAGATTTGGAGGAAGCTGTCTCAATTACAACCAGCTTATATATATATATATATAGATTGGATAGAGAGACGTGCTTCCAGTAGGGCATCAGCGTTACTTTTTGTCGTAGCATTGTCCTCTCCAGCTCACTTCTCGTACTACGGGCATTTCCTTTGGGCACCCTGGCTGTGGGCTTGCTTTACATTTGTCACATTGGACAAAGCAACTGCTGCGCCAGGAAAAGGCTCTGGGAATAGCCTAGAATAGTAAAACATAGTGTTCTCCCCTGCACTCCACGAGCATTTCAGCGCCGATTGGACAAGAGCCCCATCCATCTTAACGGTACTGCTAGTCTGTAGGTGCCTGGAAAGCTGGCAGGAGGCACATGGTAGTGATTAGCTGAGGGGAGCCCTGCCGATTTATCCCACCCAAACCGTGTGGCGCTATGCTGCTGTGTTCTCCTGAAGATAATTGGCTCGTAGGGCTCAGTCTGTGCTTGGGCAAGTGCTTTAACCAACCGAGTCACTTGGGGGACACAGGTATAAAAATCAAGGCCTTGTCCTAAACACTAGTTTCTGGGGGCATGGACGATATACAGTCAAAGAACAATGGATCGCCAGTGGTTCAGTTGCTTGGACAGAGTCGGTCAGTGCTATAATGGGCAAATAGGGACTGGATGTACAGAGCTGCACCCCTCTCAATGACACTTAGTGTCTGAGAGACAGACAGACAGACAGACAGGCAGACGGGAACAGTGGTACAGAATGGTGTCCCTCCAATCTAATTGTGAGGTCTGTGAATTGTTCCGCTGGCTCTGTGTCAGTTGTAGAGGGGAAACTAACTGGGCTCCACCTCAGGTTTAAACAATGCGTGCCTCGACACCCCCCAAAATCGTGTGGAGCCTCTGCCTTTGTTCCATTTCACTGGTGCCTTCTTAGAACTGGTTTGCTCCTCCCCTTTTCCAATGTGTGCGCAGTGCGATAAAGCCCTTCAGTATTCTGCTCAGCACTTGTCTCTCAGTGCAAAGCTCAATGGCCTCAAAGGGGGGGGGGTGGTAAGATGCTACATCGATTTCTCTTTTCCAATGAACTTAATTAGGGATTAAAACACAGCTCGCAAGATTAATTTGCTTAATTTCTGGATAAAAACTGTGCTGTACATTAAAAGTGTCACACCTAGCATTTAACTATAGTTATTCCTAGGCATCATACTCAGCTAGTGGAATCGATGTCCATGGAAGGGAGCTGCAGCTGGGCTAATAGAATTATTCTCTCCAGGACTCAGGGTCAAGGGTGCAGGCTGCTGGATTGGCTGTTTATTTTTCTGCCTCCCTTCTCATTGGCTGTTGCTTTGTCCTTTCCGGTGCCGCTGGTGCTGTCTGGAGGATGGAACAGTGTAACGTTGGCCAATGGAACCCTTCAGGCTCCTGTTGAGTCCGGCTCTGCCTGATGCCGTGCACTGTAATGCAGGGTGAGGCAGGCCATCTTGCTAACTGGCATCTAAAAAGCCTTGAAACCAATTAAACGAGTGGACTGGCTGAGGGCATATCTGCAGAAAGCGTGCCCTTTTCCTGTGTTGTCTCTTACACTAAGTTGAACCCGCAGGTTATAATGGCGAGCCATTAAATCTGATCTAAATGCGAAAGCACTTTTGGCAATTTCAGTTTGCATTTCAGCTGTTTGTTGAATTGTTAATTTTCAGTCCGGCCTGCTCAGCAGGAGGTCACATTAATCAATCCACATCTGAGTTTTCCCTGTAAAGAGAGTAATTTTTTTCCAAATCTGCATGGCAACCAAGTTCTGATCCAAAGACGAGGAGTGGGTGTGGAACTATAGCACGGCGATGATGCATCACAATGGCGAGGGCCACTGATGCCATGTGATGAGATATAAACAGCTGTCACCGCGACCCCCGTGGGAGGGAGACTGCTGTTGCTTTACATTCGTCCGCTCTTGAGCCCGTTCCACTCGACACCTCGAGCAGATTTCATGACACACCATTAAAATATCTCAGCGTTTGTAGCCTTCGGCAGTTCTACAAACAATGACGCATTAAACACGTGCTCCAAAATGAGACTCTTCATTGACAGATTCCATAGGATAGCATCATGCTAATTTGAACAAAAATAAAGCCTCGTCTAATGGCCAGATTAGATTAGAGGGCAGCTCACTTCACAAAGGAGGCGCCCTGACGGAGGGCAGCTCTCCCCATGTAGCTCACTTCACTAAGGAGGCGCCCTGACGGAGGGGAGCTCTCCCCATGTAGCTCACTTCACTAAGGAGGCGCCCTGACGGAGGGCAGCTCTCCCCATGTAGCTCACTTCACTAAGGAGGCGCCCTGATGGAGGGCAGCTCTCCCCATGTAGCTCACTTCACTAAGGAGGCGCCCTGACGGAGGGCAGCTCTCCCCATGTAGCTCACTTTATTGAACTCACACCTACACCTGAGAGACCCTCCTCAGGCCCCCGTTCCCCTGTGTCCCTGTATGTGGGATGTCACAAGCCGCGGCACTACACCACCTCCGTGGTAAAGACTGGGAGGGGGTGTGCGGAGGTGCTCTGACAGCCTGTGTCCCTCCCCGGTGCTCTGTATAATGAGGCTAAAGCTGTGGGCTGCCACAGAGAGCAGAGAGAGAAGAGATGGGGACAAGGGGATGGCTGCAGAGATACTGCCGCAAATTAACATGCCTTTATCTTGACAGAAGCTGTCCTCTAGCATGGTGCTGAAACAAGGCCCGGGACACTTAGGACACGCAGGGGCCAATCTTTAAATCCCATCTGCATTGCTGAAGGGTGACGATGCAAAACAGTCTCAACACTTCAGTTACAAAACACAACTCGGTAGCTCTCATCTTTATTCATACAGGAGGCAGTGTGCCCAAAATATTTATTGCAAAGCAACAGTTTATGTTCAAGAAGACCATTAGAGCACAGGCAATTACCCAGGAACAGAGAGGCACAGGTTATTGTTTTTTATAGAGAACTTTATCCCCAGAATGTACACGCTTTTTAAAATCAACATTTTCTCATAACGGGACAGCTTGTCAAATTAATTATCTGTTTTCACAGCTTGTCTGCATTAAACAGTAAATATTTTAGATCTGCTCCTATTTCACTACATTAAATTATTTTAATAGATGCTCATATCCAGAATGACGTACACAAAGTGTGACGTACAGACCAAGCTACAGTGACCTATGGTCAAGCGCTCCCTGTCGACGTACAGACCAAGCTACAGTGACCTATGGTCAAGTGCTCCCTGTCGATGTACAGACCAAGCTACAGTGACCTATGGTCAAGTGCTCCCTGTCGACGTACAGACCAAGCTACAGTGACCTATGGTCAAGCGCTCCCTGTCGACGTACAGACCAAGCTACAGTGACCTATG
>JAOVYW010037997.1:0-27312 GCA_025775045.1 Hiodon tergisus | reverse complement strand
AATTTAAGATCATCCTGCTTTCATATATAAGCATTAACAATGTGCTATCTCTCTCTTTCGAGCAATCACGTGAGGCATCCTGCAGGACTGCATCACTTTCAACACAGCTACCAGTGGACCATTAGGCTGGACTCCAGCCATCTGGGCCCCTACCCCTCTCCTCCGGATATTACAATGTTTTGGAACTCCTCTACCGGAGGCCATCACACATCATGGAGATTAAATTATTTAATTCAGCTCCTAGTGCTGGCCAGCGGAGGATGGGCACCCCTAAGATGGGTTCCTCTCAATGTTTCTTCCTGCCAGCCTAGGGAGTTTTTCCTAGCCACTGTTTTGGGGGTCAGGCCTGGGACATACTGTATTTCTCTGTATGTAAAGCATCTTTGTGACATGGAAACATGTGAAAAGCGCTTTATAAAAATTAATTTGATTGATTGATTGATTTTGTAGCTGAAACAAATCAGACGGTTATTGAAGTGCAGAGGACAGACTTAATGAATGCTAACGTGAAATACCAAGATAAAATTGCAGTTGTTGGCAGTTTACTGTAACTTTACAGATTCAGCAGCAGAGTGGAAGAGAGGGATACACTTGTAGAGGTAGCTATGTGGGAACTCTCTGATTCAGCTATGCAGCAGAACAGTCTGTTCAGGGTTTTTATTATAAACAAATTACACAATGGTAGGAAGGTTTAGTGGGAAAGTGTGGGGTGGATCCCCTTGCCTGGGGGTCCATAATCTCCGACAACATGCAAGTTGTTATATCTATCTAGCTAGTCCATCAGCTTATAATATAGGTAGCTAGCTAGACATCTCTTGTTAAAAACAAAAACTTCTACTGCTGCACATTACATCGATCTAGCTAACACAACACCATTTAACCCCTTGACGCCTAAGATAGAATGTCCATATTTGGGAAGAATATGACCAAATTTCTTTCAAGTGCTTGTAGTTTGGAAATCTTACATCAGAATTTAAAAAAGAATACATATTTAAAAAGGGCTTCAGTAGCTCTTTCCAATGATAGTAGTTGTGTTATTGTGACAGGTATTATTCATGTTTAAGTTAAATGCCCTGCCCACTTAAAAAATAAATACTGAAAATTTCAATATTTTCAAAATTCAAATTTTCAATACAACGAGTAACTGTACTAAAATTGCCCAATGCCATAAAAACTAGAAAAAAAAATATAGTTCTCTGTCAGTATTCAATTATCAGAAAGTCACTTATCTGGAAAAATGACTCAAATGTATAAACAAATAAAATAAACAAACAAATGGCCACTGTAACTCTTGCTGTACTGTTTTCTATTTTGTAGAAATGTGTGAATAGAGTGATGAAAAAAGTTTGCTGGCTTGCATGCTTCAATGTTTGCCAAAACGGTGTACAACATTCCACTCATGGTCTGTTATGAAGTTTTGGAACAGCAGATCCATACTCAAAAACCACTTCCATACTCTACAGTATTTATAGAGCATTGAAGCATCCAAATTGATACACAGCCCATGATTCAAACTATTTTAAGCCATTTCCCAATAGGCTCTGCGCATAAGATGGCGTCAGTGGGCTTCCAGTTTAACTTATACTGGCATACTGTATTTCTGTTAACTGGCGATCTTACTTAATTTTTGTTAAACATTTGTTTAAGATTATTTTGTTATTATTCCATTAGATACCGCTTTATTGGTACTATGAATGCCAGAGTACAAAACCGAAATCTGTGGAACAAGGACCTCGGGGCATTGCTGAATTCGCCGCTACGCCTTTCGCTAGCTTTCTAGCACAGACGTCACCAACCCACTGTGCTTGTATACACAATAAAACAAGAAAAAACATGTCAGCATTTATTCTTTATGGTCCATGGTGGTTTGAAAATATTCATGGGCTGTTACATTTGTCAGGAGATGTTAAAAGGCATTCCAAAACAATTATGTTGGTATTTCTCTTTAAAATGTTCAACTTTTTCGAGCATTATCGGTTATCATTAGTGTTGATATCAATACCACCTTCATTCTGCATCTGGTTAAACAGGATGCATCTTTTCATTGAATTCACAAACACTGATGAGGTAGAGGTTATACCAGCTGCATGAGTTCAAGATGCCAACCTTCAATTACAAGAGATGTACTAGGAAGAGCAGTTGGAAATGCCAGATGGCTGGACTCCCCATTACATCAGAATCCTTTAACAATCAAGCATTTCTGTCTACCTGATATGCTATATGACGAATGGGACCCCATCAATTTCCTCACTAAAGAAAATGGGTTAAAGAATGCTTGTTAACAGTATTCATATTTTTATATGGGCTTTCATATATAATTCTATATTTATTAAGGCCTGTGTCCACTGGGAATGTTTTTTGAAACGTTGGCTGGCAGGCTTGTAGTTGGAGCGGAACAAGGAAAATAAGCTAAATGAGTGACACCGAAGAAAGTGCAGTGCCCATGACCAGCTCGAAGGACAAGGACAGTCATTACACAACAAGACTCACTTTACTCACAATTCAAATTAAAGCTATTGGATGATACTTTGTTGACTAAAATTTTACTGCCAAGTCACAAATTTGACAAATTCAATGAATAGCATTAGAGCTATTCAACGCATTTATTTTCCTTCCCTTTGGAATGGCAATTATTTTAATCTAATTAAAAACTTTTGATGTAGAGCTCAATAATAACAAATTGACATTCCCAGTTCAATGGAAAATCATAAATACATTCATGTTCTGAAATTTCTGATATCTTACTGAGCATTCAATGTAGCTTGTATGCTGGATCCTTTAGCTGGTATCAGTCCTGGTGTAAATGTCCCTCCCTCGTGACAAATAATTAAGTGATGGTATCAAGCCAGCACTCCCACTAGGTCTTTGTAAAAGACTTGCCACGTGGGGTTGTTAGTCTAAGAGCAACGAAAGTACACAGAAGCGCAAAGCAACGGCGGCGTACGGAGACCTCAAACAGCAAGAAGTGGAAACAATTGAATTGCCAACACGTTAGCCTAAATCTATTAAGGTATTCATTTTGTTGAGGAAAAAGGACTGAAAAAGGATTTTACTTAATTTTACTCATGCATATTTTTATGTTGAAAAAATATTTTATCATAATTGTTTTGAATGTTCTACCTCAGATTTGTGAAATGATCCATTGTTTGGCAAGTGTTTGTCATGTTCTGTAAAGAATAGTTTAAAACCACAATTAACCATCTGGTTTCTTTAACTTTCACTCAGGAGCAAAAATCATCCTTTAAGCTTGAAAGAAATAATGATTTGACATTTATCGTGATAATTATCGATATCAACTGATATGAAAATTTTATCATGACAACATTTTTGGCCATATCGCCCAGCCCTATCCATTATCCTAAAAACAGAACGTATTTAAAACTTAGCCAGGAGCCACACACTTAAAGGATTTAAAAAAAATTCATCCCACAGATGTATTTTAGCAAACGGCTAAAACTGACCATAACATTAAGTTAAATCCAGCAATGTCCAATTATTCTTTGACTTTTAAACATTTTGAGAACAGACAAAAACAAAAAACAAAAACTAGTTGTGATGTAACAAGTAAGATCCCTACTGGAACCCTAGCCCTAACCGCAACTATTTTTCTTTATTCAATATTTTGTTACCAATTGTGACAATTTACCAAAGTGAAATTTATACCGTGTGCATTCCATTATACACTAAAGACCAAAATACTGTAGCATTACTACATGGGTTTTCTAAATAATTTCTATTATGTTTGTTGAGCAAGATTAAGTTCCAACCTACATATTTCAAACTACCCCATATCACAATACCTACCAATTGGCTGAGCATTCTTACGAATGTAACTTTTATTAAAACATGCAACCATCTTCGCATGCATTTAATCAACAGGAGTTTGGGGAAATGAGACAGTAAATGTAGTGCATAGGTTTAAAAAAAAATTTGCACAGCACTAAATGTTGATAAGAATGATGAGTTATCTTGTTTAATCCCGAGAGATTTTAATGTAATTGTTATGAAAAAACTAATGAAAATCAAATATGAATGTTACCAGAATATTGAAAATTCATACTGCAGTTTAAGCAAGCTGTTTTTAAGACAAGATTTTAACACATGCCAACACATCATAGGTCAATATCAATTTTTTTAAGCTGCATCTCAACTTGAGCAATTCAGTCAATTCTAAAGAATGAAACATGAAAAAGAAGTCTCATTTAAAGGACAACTCTGATCAAGATATAACAATTACATTTTACAATGATCAGTTTAAATTCAGAAAATATTAGCAGGAAAAAATAAAAAAAGATACTGTAGCCCACAGAGCAGTGTTTAAGAAAATATACATTTCCATGCTTATATGGCATAGCTTTATACATACTTTCAAATGAACATTCTCAAAATGCTCATTCAAAATTAATTATTTTTTGGGTGTGGGGGGAAAAAAAAACTCCAAAATGGTAATGCTCAACCTTGTAGCTGGTTTAAAATAAGACCATCTGCATGCACAATGAGCCCCCAACGGAAGGCGTTTCAGATGTTGACTATAGTAAGAAAGTTTAAAACAATATATTCTAACTTGGACACTAGGTTCCATTTAACAAAACTGAATGTGCTCAATATACTCAGAACTTAAACACATACCTAATTAAATGTGAATGTATGTTTGCAACAAAGAATCTGATCAAACCTGAAAATAAACAGAAGCATACTGAATCTATTTTTTAGCAGATAATAGGTTGACTCTACTGTAACATTCTTTCAGGGATATCGTCTACCATCAAAAGTGCTCTTGCTAGTAATCACTCTTTTACTGTACTATTGGTACAACCCTTTTTTCAGGTTAAACAGATTTTACTTACTCATTTATAACAGTACAGGTGTTCTTTTAAAATTTGGAAAAAACCAAAAAAAGATATCAGGAACATTTGTGGAGGGTTTGGCATAAATCTAGTACAAAGACTAGAATGGCTTACTTTTTGTAATGTAGCCATTTTCCATAATGACAAAATGTTTCAAGATTGCATAAATGCTACTTGCACTTTGGAAACTAAAATTTACCCAACTTTGCTCAGTAGCAGTGGCAGGTCATCTGTGAGTATTGAATACTGGGGAAGAAATATTTAAGAGGGCATTCCTGACTAAATCGGCATAATGGTTTCTATGGCACCTAACACCAGTGCTGAGTTCTACCAGCCCTAGATCAAATCTCTCTCGTTTTCCCAACAGTACAGTAATGCTAGTGTTCCTGTTTCTCTTGAGCAGTTCCTGTTACTAGAAGCAAGTTGCATGCCATAAACTGCACGCTTAACAGGTTGCTGGCATTTCCTGTGTAGAGGCCAACCAGCTCGCTCGAAGAGCCATCACTTGGAGCACCACTGTGAGTATTGCGGAGGTCCCATACCCGCACAGAGTTGTCCATGGAAGAAGAGGTCACCAAGCTGCTATCAGGACTGAAGGATAGACTGGTGATGGTGTCTGTGTGGCCACGCAGGTCCTTAAACAAGGTACCTGAGGCCAGATCCCACAGCTTAAGCCGCTGGTCCTCACCAGCTGAAGCCAAATATTTACCGTTGGGGGAAAAGGCCAGAGCAAGGACAGGTCCTCGATGGCCAGTGAAGAGGCGTACCGAGTTGCCCTGTTGTGTGCTCCACAACCGCACTGTCTTATCAGTGGAGCCTGTGGCAACATAGTTGGAATTTGGGTGGAACTTGATGCAGTCCACATCAGCCAGGTGGCCAGCATAGAGGCGCAGGGGATAAGTGCGACTGAAGGTCCAGAGTCTGGCTGTACGGTCATGGGAGCCACTGGCGAAATACAGACTGCAGGGACTGATGTCCACATCCCACACTGGGTTGGCATGGCCCTGATAAAGCACAGTGTTTGTGAAGCTGTTTAGATTCCAGTAGCGTATAGTAGTGTCCTCCGAACAGGACAGCAGTCCCGAGCCATCTGTCAAGAAGGCTGTGCGGTATACAGGACCACAGTGGCCACGAAGAATCTTCATTTCGCTGCCTGCACGGTCAACAGCCTAGAGGAAGAGACAGCATGAAGACCATCATTGGCTGCAAGTATAAAATAACTTTTGACACTGTTGGTAGAAGCTAAACCAAATTTTAATGCATCTGCACTGCAAAAATATGTCAAATGACAAACACTACATGTTTCTCACCTCCTCATCCAACACATCGCAGGCCAAGTGGATACGTGACACATTCACTCTGTGTGGCTTGGCTTTCAACTTCTGCACCCGCAAGCTCCATAGTTTGACAGCAGAGTTATCAAACCCAGCAGACAGCAGCTTGCTATCAGCAGAAATTTCAGCTGTGTTAAGGAGTTGGTCTGTGTGGTGGAAGGCATAGAAGCAGACAGTAGTAAGAGAGGGGGGCCCATCTTTTACCCTTTTGATGCAGTCCTGTAGCGACTCCATAGCTGCCTCGTTCTGGAGGACGCTTGAGGTTACGTCACCAGGCTCCAGCTCATCCCCAGCATCCATCCCTTGGGAGGACCCCCAAAAAGCCCCCCCCCCATATAGCTGGTAGTCCATCCTCTGGACTGCAGTCACTTCTACCCGCACATGAGCACTCAGGACCCGGCAGAGTGTGGCATTGTCTGCACTTTGAAGGTATCGAAGTAGGTAGCTGTAGGCTGAGTCAGTCAGGTGCACCACATACTTGTGGTCCAGGAAGGCTGAGAGCTTGGGGTGAGAAGAAACATCCTGGAGAGCAAGGACATGGCGCAGTAGCTCTACTGTGTCTTTTTGATCAGCATTCTGCAGAAAAACTCCATGGAAGCGGCAATAGAAGCTCTCCATAGCTGTTTTCAGCCCACAGTGGACCATGTCCAGGTATAAGTAGACAAAGAGAGGGAAAAGTACACAGCCCACCTCTTGCCCCCAAGGCACCTCTGCATCTGACAGAGAAACATAACATTCATTACCATGTTCATGAAGATTACGTCTCTAACATTTTAAACAGTTTCAAGCTTCAGGGAAGCATTACAAATGACTATGCATATCAATAAAAGTTTATCTTAATGCATCTGGAAACAAATATCAGTCACCCACATTACTGGACATTAAAAAGTACACTTACCTTTTTTGTCATTGTATAATACTCATATTAGGTGCTGCAAAATAGTTCCCCCAACGCAACAGCAATATTCAAACGTACTTTGGCATTATAGAGGAAAGCTATTATACTGGCATATGCATTTGCGATTCTTCTATATTCTACCAGGGTAACAATCTCTAAAACCCCCACTGGGTTTTCTGGCATAAGGTTCCTCCTAGCCTATATTGAACAGAACTGTTGTTAGCAAAAAATAAATAGAATCTTCAGGAATTATTAGAACAGCACCTATGCAAATCTATTAAATATACAGAGAAGAGTCCATAATTGGTCCCAGAATAAGACAAAAAATAAATAATTTAATAGACAAAATATATCGATTCGGCCAGTAGCTTCATTTAAATGGGCAAATATGAAAAGCTTTGAACACATTAAAAGAAGCCTGACAGAACAAGCAGTCCTTGACCTCTCAGAAAAGGTTCAACATGATAAATTATTCTTGCAGAGAACCATTGTTGACCATCATATAGTAGTCCTGGCTTTTGCAACAGAAAAAATTTTATTATTTATGAACACTTGAAATTGTAGATAAAAATCCTGGGTTTTAATTTAATAATATATATATAATATCGTTTCAATTAAATTATAGTGTTCTGCAAGTCTTCTAATAGCATATGGCTGCATTTAATGTCAGAATAAGACCACGAGTATAGTACTCTCATGATGCATTTCTCCGTAATAACCCCCAGAACACACATTAATCAAGATTATCACAGCTCCCTGAACAGTGACTGGCGGTCCACTTGCAAACATTTTAATGTAACTTCACCCTGTCTGTCCAGCATTTTAACAATGTATAGCTAATTTATAGTTTTCCTGAAAGCAAAAGTTATGGCCTAACTAATTATGGCTTGCTAGCTAGACACCTTATTCAGAGCCAATTTCTAATAAACAAGCAAAGTTTAAGGGCACTGTTCGTGACAAAGGTGACATTGGTTTTATGTTAAAATGATGAACTGAAGTATGTTGCTTGTAGAGTTATTCAACTCCTGTCCAGTGGACGTGCGCAGTTTACACAAATAAAAGCAATTGCCCTAGCAAGAACAAAAATACCTTATCATTGACCTCTGAACAATTAAAATTGACATCACATTTTCTGGAAGCAGCATCGCACTACCCAGGCACAGCCAAGAACTCAGTGCTCAAACAAGGAAGAGACTTGTGAGAGGCCAAAAATCCCTTTGAAGTAGCTACAAATTTCAGTAGCTGGGAGTGGAGTAATGGTGCATGGTATACTGCCTGTACAAGAGGATAGCAAAAAGAAGCCATTACTCTGGAGTTTGCCAAAATCATAACAGCTGTGAAAAATGGATGGAGCAAAATACAAGGGCACATCGCAAGAGAACCTGCTTAAGTCTGTAAAAAACTGCGGTAGAACAATGATTCAAAGTGCAAGACCAAAGCAACATTGCATACCTGAAGAACAAATAGCTGAATGTCCTACAGTAGCCCAGTCAAAGTCCTGACCTCAATCCAATTGAAAATCTATTGCACCATTTGAAAATTTGGTACACAAGTGTCATCCAACCAACCTGAACTAACTGGAGCAAATTTGCTGAAGAATTTGCCAAAACACCCTGACACTGTGTGCAAAGCTGGTACATACTTACCCCAAAATACTTAAAGTTCTTATGGCAGTGAAAGGTGGCTCTACTCAATATTATCATGTGGGAATTGATTACTTATACAAGCAACATATTGGTGTGTGTCATACAAATATTTCCCAACATAAAATCAATGTCACCGTACATTAATCAAAGTTCTACTTGGTTTTGACAAAACCGTACACGAGGGCAGTGTAATTAGCGTTAGCAAATTTTAATCTATAAGGCTTGTGATAGCGCCACAATAGGATCAGTGTGCAGCAATCTTTAATAGGAAGTAGTGACATAGTTTAATGGCAGGAACATTTTAAGCATTACATGAAATGAAAAGTAATTTGTTTTTTGAGCTCTGTATGCAATTCCCATTACCTTAAAATTGACAAAGTTGTTTCTTAAAAGTGAAAATATGTACAATTTTTCATGTCTAAAAATGCACAAACACGTTGCATTGAAAAACACAACTTATTTACACCGTGACATTATTGTCAATGTGACTAATTAATTTTTTTTTTAAACAAATGGAAAATGGCAAATCTTGAGGCATCATTATTCCTCAAAAGAAGAGTGACCCTTGAGGCTTGGACTTCTGATTCTGGGTCAAAGGGCTGTACAATTAAAGGTGGATGTTTCAAATGTTTGCTATAGCACTACTATGGGGTCAGTGGGCACCATACTTGCTGGAGGCTGTGGATGGACGTACAAATTATTGTGAAAGGTTTCTAGCAACTTATTTTGACGATATTAAAATTTTCATTCAGTTTACACCTGACATTACAAGTGCTTTTGCAATTAATCGACTACCTAACCTATATTTTCTGTGGCTCTTCCTTACTTGTCACAAGCAGAAATAACACTAACAAAATGTAGGGTTAATATCATAACACCGGTTTCCTAAAATAGAAATAATATTAATTAGTTATTTTCCCTTTAAGAATCCCAAAATGCCAAATATTGTGATAGCACGTCTGACTTTATACATCACAGTCCTAACTCAGAAACTGACACCCATCCTCTTTGTGCAGTACGGTGCAGAAGTCTTAAGCTGCGTTCACATGAAATGCGAAAATTTGTTTTGTGCGGAGCACCCCATTGTGTTCCAATGGGGGTGGCGTTGCGGCTTGTTTGGGAGTCTGCTTGTTTGGTGGTTGTCATCCTGAAATAAATTTGCCAAGTTGGTAAAAATGCGTTTTTATGGCATGCGATTTGGCAATCGTTTGTATATTTTTACTAGCTTGTTCCGAAGTAGCTTTTTAAAATTTATATATGCTTTATTGAATAACAAAACAAATTAACAGCTGGAGGAATTACATAGGACACATAGTTATCAAGAGGAATAAATGTATAACATTAAATTAATTCAAATAAACATAAACCACAATGACGATTTGATACTTTTTTTAGACGACAGACTGTTTATAGATATATACAAAAATATATAGAAATAAAAAAACTAAAAAAATTTAGTTTTTTGTATTAAGAATTTTTTTTTTTGTAAATATCAATGATAGTGTGCACTTTTCCCTGAGATATAGCTTCATATTGGTCCAGAATATCACTATAAAAAACAATCATAGAATATGTTTTGTAAAGATTTGGATTCCAGAAACAGAAGCTGCATTTACTGGTGACATCAAGGATATATTTTAAGAAGGATCTTAAAGGCAATTTCCAAGCAAAATGCCAGTTCACATCAACTGCTAAGTAGCTACTATACATAACGCCTGCGCTCGGCCACCTCCTTTATTCTTAATGAGACGAGCAAACCTGCGTCGGACCTTGCGTTGCGTGCGGTCACTTTCGCGGAACATGTGAACGCAGCTTTTGGTACATGTAAAAAAAATGTGAATAATTCTGTAAAGCAAAGAGCTTTCAAAAATAATTAAATGAAAAGCAGCATCAGAGACGCAAACTAAAGTCTCCCAGCCCAGCGTAGTGCCACCAGTAAGGCTCTGGCTCACTCCTGCTTGATCAGAGCAGGAGCAAGGCCACCAGCAGGAGGACATAGAGGCAGCACAAGTCACTGTTGAGCCAATGCATCTATCCCCAGACACCTTGCATCGCTCTTTTAATAGAGAATCAGTGGGCATAATGTATTGTTTCTTGAGGAAAAGAGGTCTATCTAAGCCCACCACAAAATCTTTCCCAAATAAGGCTCACAACCTGAGGGTCAAACCTCCACTTAGTACCTTCCAAATAAAAACTGTTTGTCAAAAGACCTGCCAGGGTTTCATAAAGGATAAAAAAAAAAAAATGTAAAAAAGAAATTAGGGAATAGATTGACATGACTGTCATAACTAGCTAGCCCATTCAACTAATTTACAATTAAATAGAAATATAGTATTGTACAACTTACTTATGCTGTTAGATGTACTGTTTAATTTGTTGAGCTCAAGTGGTTACAGATGTATATAAATATATGCACTTTGGATGATTCTAACTTTGTGAATTCTTTGAATTTCTTTGCAATCTGAAGTCAATGTGATTTGCAGTTCTTAAGAAGTACATTTGTAAGCATTGCATGTTATGTGCACATATTTGCCATTTGTTGATGTATGACAACAAAATGTGTTACTCATGTCCAAAATGTTATGGTCTATACACAAACGTTACATTATTTTATTTGTTTAATGTTTACATTAACTTTATTAACCATCTTCAGCAATTTAGTTAGGGCTTGGTACAAAGTATACATAACAAATGTGGTCTTAATTAAACTTAGTTAGTGAGAGCATTTAAAAAAAAACAAATTAATGACAGGCATTATGTGACCTTAATGACAGTAGAGGTAGAGGGGACCTATAAAACTCTGTTTCTTCTATTAAACAAACCAACAAAAACAATAGGTTTACAGCAGCTTTGATTCTTGAACCCTAAACCCTAATTTCCTAAATACTTACAAAAAGGCTTCTTAATGTACACATTTACTTTTGATTAATTAGAAATTTTAAGAATTGTATGATGTAATTCCACAGCAATTTGACACTCACCTGCAAGGAAGTTGCAAAGTCTGGCAAACTGCAGCTCATACTGCAATGGGTCGGCTTGACATGGAGCAGCAGAAACGACATTGGCACAACTAGATTCTGTTTGAACTGTAAAGGACAATGTTAAAATCTGCACCAAACTTAGGTCAAACACAAAAACTCACAAGTATTTGAAAATGTTTTCTGGGTTTACATCACTTTTTTTTATTATTTAATTAAAATAGTTTTCTTTAGAATTCCAAGTAATGCAAATTACATTGATATAAAGTTTTAAAATTTTGTGATCAGTGCTAGACTAGAATTCCTTAAGACATTTTCAAATGTACTTCTTGCTTTAAATGCTCTGTATTGGAAAACATTTAAAATATACTTGGAGCAATCACATTTTATGGCAAGTTAATTTACTGCAAGCTCACTGAACTTATAATTTGTAATGCTTACTTGGTAGATATGTTGACTGAAAAAAAAAAAATACAATAGACCATGGCCAACATAAGGAATCAGGGTCACTATTACAGAACAAATCTGATTTAGTATTTAAAAAATGTAAATAAATTTAAAAAACTATTACTAAACTAAAAGTTACAAATGTAACGCTTCAATTTAATAAAAATGTCAGAAAACTCAAGATCTGCACTTGGATCCATCAGAAACCTTTCTCACAATAATTGTCGGTTTTCTCTCTCCTTATTAAATTAGGAAACTTGGGATATTATGAAGATGGTAACTTTCTACACCATTTCCTAACTTAAGACTAGAAAATGTTTTTTCCCAATACGGATCTCTAAGATAAGATTTTGCATTTAGTATCGTTTTGTCATACGGCCCCTGGACTTAACTCGAACACCTTGGAAACACAGTATATAAAATTAATTGTAAAAGACTGAACAACCCTTTACCTGTGAGGTTAGCCGCCATCTCTTCAGCAGACTGGGAAAGTTTAACTCCCTTCACGGAACTCTCGGTGTCCACATACTGCCGCCGCTTCAGGTACTGAGCCACCGTATACTGGATCTGCTCAGCCCTCACCCTCTTCATCGCCTAGCACATAACATATTTAACATTGGAAACAATTTATGTTCTGAGAAATTTAGTCATACTATCACTCACTCAAAAGTAATACTTGAGTATCCTATATTTTGAACATAGGATACTCAAGGCCCATGTTTTTAGAACAAACTAATGCCTGTAACGGATGACAAAAAATATATAACTATACGGTAGTTGACCGTCTAGGCTACATATTATCCCTGCATTTGTATAACCTTAAGGTACATACACTTACTAGCATTTGATGCCAGAACTTGGAAACATAAAAATATTTTTAATACTTCCATTGAAATTCCTCTAAACAGCTATTGTACAACCTCTGTTCCGGTCATCAGGGATCTGAAACTACAGGTTGTAAATATATCAGCATGTCTGCATCATAACAATTTCCATATACTGACAAAGTATTATTATTCACCTACCAACCCTTAGAATCCCTCAAAACTAACCTTAGAATCTGCCCTTGTCTGTATCATACACTTTAAACCCTTGTAAAGCCACACTTCTTAAATTATGGATCGCAACACAAAATTGGTTACATACAAATTTCGATACAGAGGAAGAAAGATGAACTGGTTTAGAGTTTGGTTTACATATTTCCGTTTATGAGCTTACTAGACTGCCGATTACACCAATTGTAAGCATGACAACACCACCAGTTTGAGTTACGCACAGTTTGTCCTGAGACGAACACATCGATCAACTGGTCATATAGCGGTATCAGACAGCATTGAGTTAAAAATTAGACAATCATCGGCCAATAGAAATATTTAGTACATTTTGGATATCGACAAAGTGACGCAAAATGTGTGCGAAAGTAGAAGTAGAACGGCATTGTTCTAGTTCAGTATCGTGAAAAAGTATATCATTCATTTTTGGCTTTAAAAAGTATGACTTTCAGTGCATCTGTACTTTCAATGCCTCAGAAGTTCTTTTTAGTTCACATGAATCAAATGTACCAACATGTCTAAAATGCTATAAACTAATATAAAGTTTGTTTGGTCAAGTTAAACAAAATTATCATTTTTATGAAAGTCATAAAGTAGTTTCATTTACCAATTAAATTAGTTAATGTAAAGAAAAGCTGATAACTCAGAGCAACTATTAAATATTTCACTTAAATATTTTGCAAAATATAATTTCTCAATATACACGAATATAAACCAACTACATTCAACTATTCAACCAATAGAAATGACATAAGTTTTCAGTTATGCCCAGCCAAGGCAATGGAAGGGAAAAGTCTAAACAGCAATCCAAAAGTTGGATGATTATCTAATAAAATAGCTAATATTAGCCACAAATAGGGGATAAATTCCACAGAAACTGATTTGTAAACACTAAAACCAACATATATAGCCAGCCAGCTTAACTAAACTTACTTTCTCTCCCCTCCAAACCCACATTTGTCAGTTCCTACAGCTACCTGGCCAGCCACTCCAAAAAGCTAAAGCAGAACTGCTGAAAAATACACATTATAGATGTACTGCTTTATTTTCTAAAACATTTAAGCAATGCCGCTCATTCCCACAGCAACACTATCAATAGGCTATTGATTTTTAATGACATTTAATAGAGTAGTCTGCTCAATAACAGAGTTGTCCACTATTTTGTCGGTGCTTATGGAACATTGTATAGCATGCATTGATATTAAACCTGTGATCGCAATAGCATATAATCTCACAAGCAGATTAATCAAAGATATAAGAAACTGTCCATGTTAAAAAACACAATAGATATGTCAGTTCAAATACGTAAATATGGACAACAAATCATGGTTCCACCAGCTCTCAGCAAAGCAAATTTAAGACATCAGAAAATCTTAAAACCCACTTGCACAGCAAATACAAAGGTCAATGCTAAAATTCTAACTAGTTAATCTAACAATTATTTAGTCAAGTAGTATGAATTGTAAAATAATCAAACATTTTGATGCAGTACCAATGCAATGATAATAGTTTATGGCCATTGTTATTTTCTATTATTTTTTAATAAACAGATTTAATTCCAGATGATCAACAAACCCTATTATGCATTTATGAAATCTTAAATGATATCAAGAGTCTTAAAAATAAATAAATAAATAAATAAAAAGTACGCCCTTGACCTACATTTTGACAAAGCTTTCACACAAACTGCTAAGCGAACTAAAGTTGCAGCTTGTGTCTTGAACATCCAAATGATATCTCACAGGATACTCTCTTAAACTAAATGATCAGGCCTAGGTGTTATTCTGCCCTTGCAGCCTTGGCTGCCCTCAGTGTGGTGATGGGTAGGACCCTGGAATCGCTGCTTGCAGCTGTAATCATTCATTTGATTGGCTGTACTCCATGGATCTTTTGACACATTAACCTTTCCTTTGCCGTTTAGTTCGATTCTAAATAAATCTAACTGAATTAAATCTTTGAATCAAATTCCTACTCAAATCAGACAATTTTTTAGCAATACCAAAAATTAACAATTTTTAGGGTCAAAAAGTCGGACCAAGTAATCCAACTGCGCGAAGGATCTCCACAGCTGGTAGCCGAACACCTAGCTGTTCAACCAAACAAAGTGAAAGCAAAACTGACCTAAACTCATCAAACCAAGTCTGGCTTCTACTCTGTCGTGATAGATTTTCTGAAAAACCTTTTTAAAACCCTCTCATGACCCGATTGATTTCTAAACCTGGTACCTAAATTGCAAAGGAAAAGTTGTCAAAGGAGACATGGTGAAATGGTGAACCAATCAAACTAAACAAATGTGCTAATTAAGCTTACTTTATTCAATCATGAATCTACAGTGAACCCCACATTCATATTGATAACTAAAATGATAAGTCAGAACCACATATATTTTAACTTTGATCCTAAAAAATATATAGTCTGAATCAGAATTTGAGACACTGGCACCATCATAGTACCCAACTAAACACAGACAAATCTTTTTGAAGCGCCAAAGATCTCTGGATGAAAAGCCAATAAAATGAAATACATGATTAAAGCTGCAAGCAGTGATTCCTACCCATCATCCACACCAAGGGTCATGGGTGGGATAAAACCTAATCATTTAATTCAAGATGACATTTAGATGTTAATGCAATTATTTGCACATCAACTAACTCGGGACACTTTAGCTACCAATAATGTTAGCAATATGCAAATAGTGCATGAAAATATTTAAGTAATAATAATTAATATGAATCAGTTAGCAAGCTGCAAAAGTTGAAATTCATTTAGTTGAAATAAAAATACGTTCTAAATCTATTGGTTGGCGTGTAAAGTTCAACGTTTGCTCGAGATCAAAGTTGAAATAATTTGAACTTTGGGCGCAACTTCGCCCCTTAATAGTGCTGCAAGGTTGGGCGCACACTCCGAAACTGACTGTGATGCTACATCCATTGGAAAACAACGGGGTGCTTTGCGCAAAATGAATTTGCGCGTATCATTTGAAAGCAGCTTAACTGTACTAGCTAGCAAGATCGCTGCATGGTGTTTGAGACTGGGCAGGTCAAGATGTTTTGTGACATAAAGTCAAATTAAAATATCAAAGTTTTTAAACACTGTGGATCAATGGATGTATTAAAACCTACAACTATTTATTAGCAGTAGAGACAGTACTGCATTATTCTAAACAAGAGTGTTTTGTTCGAAACCTAGAAAAAAAAACTCAGAGGCCCCCAACAAATACTGAGAGAATCTTATGGAAAGCTTTTTACCATATTTTTGTCCATCAAGCAGATCGGACTTCAAAACACGGAAACCTCAACATCACATGGTACATTCGAGTAAAACTGGATTTTGTAAAATGGCTTGGTTTTAAAAGTCAACTATGCCAAAAGAAAAATATTCTATTCTCCAGGAATACAGTTTGCCAACAACGTAATCCATTATTTTCTAAACATCGAAATACTACGTTGACTTGAAATCAACAAATTTAGGGTTGTTGGCTCATATCTTAAAAACCCTAACCCTAAGTTGCATACAATTCAAATAGCAACTTCAACAGATTGTTTATAGAAATTTCAATATTAAAGTATCAAAATATTAAAACCAGCAAAAAGGCAACAGCAAAATACCAATTTTAACCTGTAGTGCCAGGTGATTTTCACCATGGGTCATCATAATTTCTTTGATGCTTTCTTTGGTAACTCTACCAAAAAATTATTTGTCCAGGTGTCATCCTGTCAGGTGTTATTCCAGCCTTGGTGTCCTGCCTGCATTGGTTCCCATGAGCAAAGGTTATTGGTCATTTATTTAATTATTTAAATTCAGACATGAAAGTAATCCATAACTTTGTACTTTATCGTAATAATTAAAACCAGACAAGTTAAATACATTTTGCAGATCCCAAGCCTCGTCTACAAAATGGCATCAAGTGGTTAAGAGGTTTCACAGAACAGAACGCTTGTCCATTTTGTCACATCCAAACCAAAGATCTTTGGCTCATGATTTTCAGGATATTAACATGATCTACCCTGAATGCCAATTGTTAAAATATGTAAATGCAACTTTACAATAACTTATTCTTACAAAGTTAAAACAATTGTGACATCCATAAAGTTTGAACTTCTTAATTTATTAATGATCTTGTTCTGAATAAGCATCTGAATAAGTAATGTCCACTGTATACAGTGTGTGTACCAATATGGTTCAGTTTACCACTTTAAAATTACCTTGTTTAAAGCTATTCCATGCAAGATGCGTGTTAAAGGGAAATATTTCCTCTTGAATGTCACGTGACATTGCTTCTCTCAGCACCAAACCTGTATTTATAAAGAGTAGAGCTGTGTGGATAAAGTGTTTGAGTTAACTAAAACATTTTTTTCAATGCAGCATCCTTCACAAAAAGGAACCTGAGCAGAACCTCTCTCAACGTAACCCTCACCCAACACAACTCTAAGATAAGGCGCCATAAAGGCAACTCTAGATGCACTGTATTTGCTTGTCATCTTTTCACAGAATTATGAAAATACCTCACACTGTAATACCCCATGAGGTGCCTCTGAAATGGCGTGCTGTCATTGTAAATTAAAAGGTGCTGGTGTGCCATCTACTGGAATTTTGCAGTTAAATTCGCACGTTTACGTTCCATCGTCACTTTACCTCAGTCAGCAGCAATGGGAAATTTAATGACTTAAGTGACTTTACACTAGGCATCTAATTTGCAATGCCACTGTCTGCTCCAACCTTATCCCCTTAGGTAGATGCATGTCGTTTTCACACATTCCTTTCGATTTCAATTTAAGATGGATATCATTTCCAGTTCCACCAGTTACTCTAAATGATTAAAAACTAAATTGTTTTTCAGCAATGTCTCAAATTTATTTTTATAACCATAAATATTCAATAAAAGGTATTTTATGGATGCCTTTGCCTAGCATTAAAGAAAATCCCACGTGACACAGGGTACATTCTGATCCATAAATTGCAACAAAAGTTTTACTCATTAAGTAGTGTAACTATGCAAAACAACACCAATTATACATGGACACACATGTATTTACATCAATATACACACATAATTTGCATTTTAATCAACTGCGGTGTCCTAAGTAGAGGAGCACATCAGTTTTGCCCCGCTCTCTTCGCCCAGAAGCGTTATCAGATGCTAAGTTTATTTCGTGAGTCTGGCAGGCTAGTCCCTCAGCTATTCATTGGTCCAAATTTCCAATTTCCTGTAGTGAAGTAACAGCCAACTAAACAGTACCTGTTCAACTAACATTGAAAATGGATGAGGATCTATTCATTGTTGAGGTGGAAAATCAACCCCACTAAATTTAGCGATATTTTAACTACACCACATGGGACTTACTAATTTATTCAGATATTAATTTCAAATATTGTAACTACAAAGTGGTGGGCATTATCAACATTAAATTGAAATGAGCTGTAACAGAAAGCAGCTTTTAACCCCATTTCAATATGATACGTTTAAATTTCCTCATGCTGTGACTTATTTGTTTCAGGACCGGAGTTTTTAGCACCAATCTCTACATATCAGGACAAGGTTTTATGTATTTTACTAACATCAAATACAATTACATGACTGATTCATCTGATTGATTGAATGCACTAAATTATTCCATTTTAATAAGCTTACACAAGGTAGTGCTGTGTAGACTAACCATCTATACCTGGCTAACCATATGCAACTGGGGGGTTTTGATCAAATAAAATCAACTAAACTACCGATGTTATCTGTAAAAATGGGAATGCAGAAAAATACTATTGTTCCAAAGTCAAGCACAACAGTGAGTGCCTTCCATTTTAACCATTAATCTTGAATCCTGTCTGCCTCGTTATCGTTTTTTCCACCAGGCGAGTGTGGTGTCCCCCAATTGACATTAAGGCAAGTTGTTTTTTTGTTTTGTTGTAATCGACGTCGTCTTTTACATGAAGTTATACAATGTAAATGAGCTAGCTTGGATGTACCAAAGAGAAACTTGTTCTTGGTAGTTCAGAAACATTTGTCATATAGTCTTATAAGGACAGCACTACAAAAGTAGGGCAGACAAAAAAAATAGGAAAAAAACAGTTTTGCATTGCGCATGGTGATTTTAGGCTTTTCAGCCATGGAAACCCACTTCATGAAGCTCCTGAAGAAACAAGTACTTTGCTGATTTACTTCCAGGGGCAGTTTGGAACTCGGTA
The DNA here is from genome assembly GCA_025775045.1 of Hiodon tergisus. Taxonomy (NCBI): domain Eukaryota; kingdom Metazoa; phylum Chordata; class Actinopteri; order Hiodontiformes; family Hiodontidae; genus Hiodon; species Hiodon tergisus. Next base: position 7,927 of record JAOVYW010037997.1, on the reverse strand, counting down.
CCTGTTCTGTGAGCTACCACTTCGTGGCTAAGCCTTACAGTTGACCGGGGGAGCTCTACAGGGCAGAAATTCAATGAACTGACTTGTTGGAAAGAAGGCATCCTAGAACAGTGCCAAGTTGAAAGTCACTGAGCTCTTCAATAAAGGCCACTAGTGCCCAAGTGTTCATCTATGTTTCTCACCAACGGGTGTGGCCCGAAATAGCAGAATCCACCAACTCCATGTTGGCCATGTAGCATATTAAGCCCATATTCCCACTTCCATCTTTGGATTCAAATTACTAAGTTTTGGTTCTGTTTAATGTCTCTACCAAAGTATCTGCTATTACATCCATTTCACCATTTAAAGCAAGTCATTTCTTATTAATTTATGGATGTCCATGTGCTAACACTTCCTAGTTATCATTTTAGAAGTTGCAGGACGTTTGGTGTAGAAGACCTGTAGATCAGATTTCCAGATATGAAGACTGGTTTTAATGAGCTAGCTCCAATAAAGTAGCTACATCACTTAATCAACTGCAACATAATAGATATCAAGCAAACATAATTCAAACATTTTCCAATACATTAGGTCGTATTTTACTATTAAATGAAACAAAGATTGTCATACATTTCACATACAGATCATTTATTTGAAAATAGAGCAAATATTTTAGGTGGGCTTAAATGGTACACTAGCATAAAAATCGCATGCCCAAGTTAGATATAAATAAATGATCATCATGATCACAATAAACTCTGCATAGTTTTGTAGTTTACAGTGTATATTTATCCCCAAGACAAGCCACTAGTGTTCCAATTAAGCCATAGTGAGTTACTATTGAGCCATTTTGGTTAGATAGCATAGGTGTTTTAATTGCATTCATATACATTACAGTTATTCCGACATTATATTATAATAAACCAAGTTTCTCTTCAAATGTGATGCTTAAAAGAAACCGTTTGTGCCCATGCATGACACCGGTACAGAGAGGGAACAATCACAAACTTGTCCACTCTCACACAAAAGTGGACAGTAAGTAATTTAGGTAGAGTACAGGAGAAAGTCAAAGATGAGGTGCATCATGGTTGGAATACCTACTTTAGTTAAGAGAGAGATGGCAGAGTGTCTTAAGGTAGGCTGTAGTTCTACAAATGCCTAAAATTTTTAAATATTCTTGTGAGGCTGTAGGCAATGTGGTTAAACTTGCACATTGTTCAAATATCAATAATAGAAAAAAGTGGAAAAGGGCAAAATGAATTAACTGAACATCTTCAATAAAATCTAAATCTTTTGTAACTCTCCATCCATTTAGATTCTTTGCCAGTAGAGTTGGAGATTTCCTAAATCAGACCTACTCAACCTTATGCAGGAGTATGTGCAAGATTTGAAGACTCCATTTCCTAATGGAAGACGAGACTGGAAATGGTTTTAGCAATTTATGATGGCCCAAGAGTCGTCTAAGAAAGTCAGAACAGTTTCCAGAGGCAAGGGAGTAAACAGCAGCAGATCAGAACTTTCCGACTGGTTTGAGGTCTTGAGCAGAAATATGACTAAGGCCAAGATAAGACAAACCAGAGAACATATTCAACTAAATAAAACACCGCTCGTGAGGTCTTAGCATCTAGAGGAGCAAAAAATGTTTATTAGAACACTACAGAGAGAATAACTGCCAGTATTTCTGCCAATGCTGCAAGCCACAGTCTACCTCAAATGCTCTGTCCTGGCTAATCCACAGATCATAATCTTTAATGGACATGCTACCTACATGTCACTGAATATTTCCATAAGAAAAAAAGAACAATGGGATTCTCCTACGACTCTCCTCCCACCTAACCCATATATCTGCCTCTGGATGTAGCCATGTTTGGGGAGGTGAAGAGGCAGTGGAGGAAGATACACTCCATAGATAGCCAGGAAAAAGTCCAGAAGGACTCCCCATTCAGGTTGAAAGATGTGCTCATGAAATCCTCAACATGTCAATATGGAAGCAGCCCTTTCAGCCAACAACTTAATCTGAAAAGCCAACGTCTTCTGACAGCTGATATAGCATCAATGATGTCTTCCTGCAGCAAATCCTACAGGGTAAAAAGGGGAATCCTAAAACAAAGGATCAATACACTCAAGCATGGAGAATCGCTGACATCGAAACCAGCTGTGGCCCGCCTAGATTACATTTTTTTAAATGGCAATAAACCAAAGGTTTCAGCACAAAAGTAAAAAGGCACCTCAGAAAAAGGGTGCTCAAGCACTCAACCCCCGTTTATCAAACTGAGGACATGGGAAATGGAAAGGCTGGCTCACATGACACTGTTGCTATTGAACAAGACAAGTACTATGCAGTGATTTTCACCAAACCTGCTGCCTACTAATGAGATATGTCACCAAATTTCTGAAAAAAAGTATCAACTGCTTTCAAGAGATAAAAATCAAAGATGTCTACTGCAAGGCAGAACTGCAGGGTGTAAGGGTTTTGCATTAGAGAACCATAATCACATTGAAACTACTTTCATAAATTGAGTGTATCCAGAAAGGAGCCTATATGAAATCATATCTTTCATTATGTTCATGATTATTTTATTTTTACATCTTATTTAACAGACATGCATTAGTTTTTGGTTAAAATACAATACTATTAATATAATGTAATATGATTATAATCCAATAGCAAATGTTACAACAGCGAATACCTGTACCGTTAGCCTTTGTCATATAATGATTGCGCAAATTAAAATTAAAATATAGCTGCAAGCAACAATGAGCCAATGGCAACCAATGTCAAAGCTGGGATAACACCTATTAATTTAGCATAAGAGTACAACCCTCAAAATATTTTGATATAAAACAATGAAAATGCAGTATATCGTTTTGAAGAGCAACATAGAATTTCTTTGCCAACAAGAAATATCACGTTGATTAGATAAGAAATGAGCATTATCTGGATATTTACATATTCTGCCCTATGGTTGGCTGTTATTCGCACATCTTTTGGCCCACCGACTTCTCCTTTGCAACTTTTAGGTACTATGGCAAGGTGTCCATCTGGCAAATTTTGTGTCAACATACGGTTCATGAGAAGAATTTTATTTATTTTTTTAACAATATGTATTTTAAGGTAAGAAAATTTGGCGTCAATCCGATTTATGGTTCACAGAGATTTTAAGTAGCAGACCTTATAAAATGAAATGACACGTTACATTAAAATCATGTTTTCTTTGTCCCAGACAAAAACTTATTTTGAGTGCACGTTAAAAAAAGGGAAAAGTAAATGGTCAAATCTGGTGGCCAATAGGAAGAATTTGTTGAACCGAAGTAGTAAACTTTCAATAAGTTTACTGCTTCCAATAAGGCTAGCTTCCTTCAAGATGGCGTAACTCAAAACCAACCAGTAAAACACATGACAAAGCCCATCAAACATTCAGGTCTACCTATATTGTGCGAAACAATAATATACAGTTCAATAGTATCAGATAATCTCACAGATTTGATATTAAAGCGGTATCTGCAAATATCAATAATAAATGTTATACACAAAAGCATTGATATAAATAAGAACTAACATTTTATCTCCATCTGCAACTGTGTAAATAATTTTTTTAACTGATAACAGCTACTCATTAAAAGTGCAAATTCAATAACGATACATGCAATTAAATTAACAGGGTATGTAAATAAATAACAATAAACATCAACAGCTAACAGTAATAAAGTCAAATATATATTAATTGGTGGAACATTTCAAGTAAAATATACAAATTGTACTACAATGAGCCTCATTTGTTAACTACCCCTAGTGCCAATCAAACTAAATTATGTTATAGTTTAATGAGTAAGATCTTGTTTACAAGACATTCCAACTTAATGGGACTTTTCTGCTGAATTATACTTATTTTTAACAAATAAGTAATGCCATCTTTTAAAGATTAACAATTAAAAGAAATTTTAAAGAAAAACAATTAACCATGTGTAAAAAGACTGCAAATTTCAGATCCCAACTACATTTCAGTCCTAAAGAAAATTTTGGTTCATTATATGCATAATAGTTTTCAAAAAATTTAAGGTGGAGTTTAGGGGGCTAATCTCAGATATCAGGGTTTAGACTTTTTATTCCTCATGTTTTGATTAGAGAGCTTTGGTCCAAATTGTTGTTACTTGAAAACTTTTTGTAATTAAAACTTTTAAAATCTGTATAAATTAAAAATGGCCAAATTTGTTAGTTGGAGCCTAAAGTGCTTAAAGTGTTTGCAGTGATTCCACTCCAAAAAATTTCCATTCATAATTAAAAAAATTAAGATGATAAAACTTTTTTCTTTATTTATTATGTTAAACCGCAGCTTTTGTGTGCCACCCTTTCCACTGATGCCAGGAATGGAGGGGTATGGTCTTGCAGTCATTAATATTAATGCAATCTCTTTTGAATTAGTGTTACCACCCTCACCATGACCTTGATGGTAAGTTTGAGTGCACTTGTAAATATGGGTTTAAGATACAGGTTTCCAACAAGTATACAGTTCTCATGGTCTTCCGAATCATAATTACGAGTGGCAAGCTCAGAAAAGACATGAGTACTCTTATAAAGCAAAATAAACACTTACATTCTAGCTTTATGTACCTTCTTGCAGTACTCATCAATAAGGCATGATAGCTCAGTAATTGCAATTGCACATTAACTCCTAAACAACAGCACTTTAGTACATCGCTCTGGTCTGGATCGTCTGCTAGATGACTAAAATGTAAAAAGTAAAAGTAACACTAGGCTTAAATAGAAACAGTCATAAATTGAATTGATGGGATTCGTTTATAAGGTAGTTGTCATTTTTGTAACTAAAAAAATAAATGATTTTTTTTTTTTTTAAATACACTTAGCAGTATTAAAATAAATCGCACAAATCCTCACTTCAGGCAATTCATTAAGGAATCTCGTGTTTGCTGCACTTTGTAGGGAGACATTGGCCTGCCTGGTTTTTATCCATTCATTTTTTATTTGATGAACAATTGGGTGGGTAACTGGTTGGTTTCGCAGCTAAACAACCACCTTTTTTTTCTATCCTGAAAACAATTGCATCGCATTTTCGCGCACTTTGGATTGATATTTTTTAAATCAATTTGAAATTACGTATTTTAAAACAGTCATTTTTGAAGAAAAAAAATAATAATAATAAATATATATATACACATACATACACATACATACATACATACATACACACATATAATATAAATAATATACTACTTATATATTTACAATTTTTAATGTTTTTTGTTTAACCTATCGGGAGTTTATACAAAAACATAACACCTATCAAGTAAGCACGCATAAACATTAAACGGTTCACTATAATTCTACAAAACGTACCTAGTATCAAACTCGAATTTACTAAAGCCCCCCGAGTTTAACCTGCCATCAGCTGATAGTGAAAATGCACAAAAAGTTTAGTAATATCTGAAAATATATATTAAGTATTATTAATAATAGCATATTTTTTTTAATTGAAAAGTATCGATACGACTCCTGTGATTTGATATCAATTTCCACCTTCAACTAGTAGGTTGTTAGCTGAACAGTCAACGTTTTCCCTTAGAGTTAAGGCCTTAAGTCAAAGCTCACCGGAATTCAACCGTCGATTTAATTTTCGAATTAACATTTTAATTGTAAATAAACATTTCACTTACTGCATAACGAGAAATTCGCTCCTGTTATCAGATTAAATAACAGATATTCAAAACAACAGTTAGGATTTACACTTCTTATTTCTGCTCCTTAGTTGGTATTGTCGCCATTCTATTCCTTTCTTAGCGGGCTCTATTCAGCAGCTTTGTTTTTCGATTAGTTCTGTCTGGATTTCTACCTCTTCGGGACGAGCAGCAGGGAGATGACGTATAAGAGGGTTTTGAAGAAGGACTGTCTGACAGTAGTTTAAACAGAGGAATAACACATGATATATTTTGACCAATCACTATCTCGAAATTTGCACTAATACTGTCCGTTATTTATTCGATCACATTCTTTTTCAGTTATCCGTAACTAAATTGTAGGCATAGCTTAATCAGAATATAAATTGTTTCGAAGCTACGTTTATTTAGCTGTTGTTCTCAATTCAAAAGCAATTTAATTGTAATCAGGATAATCCACAAATGAAAAAAAACATGTATCCCGTATAGCCTATTGCCACGCTACAGTTTACCAAAATGCATACCGAGTACAACTGTGGGCAGGAAAACATGTTTCCAAAACCAACTACAAATAACTGGTTAAAAATGGCAATGGCAGCACTGAGTAAAGCAAGCAATAACCCTCAAAACAACGGCGAGACAGCGGCTTGTGTACGTCTTAAGACGTTTGTACATGTTAACACTACAATTTTGAATGTCTTAAGACGTTTGGAGTTCCAATCATCAGGGAACTTTCATGCCCGCGGCATGGTTACTGCCCCTTTTTGGGTGAAAACAAACCTTTGAATTTGAATGGCAGCAGATTGAGTTCTGAGGTATTTGTATTTGTTTTTTGGTGACGGTATTTTACCCTCTCCATGCTAGTTGATTTTTACATTTGAATACGACATATTAGTATGGAATTACTGTAGTTAAAAGTAAGTGTTTCTATTCCATTTTAGACTGGGAGAGACATGCTTTCATGTAGGGGCTTTGTACCGATGAGAACACAGAAACAGAGCCCTCTCACCGCCAATCATCGTACAGCGTGGTTTCAGTTGCCCAGTAACAGTCCGATCTAGTAACTGATTTCAGAACATAGTCGTTTTTTTTCTTCTTTCGGCGACCTTGTTTGCTTCGCACAATGTTAGTAATATTTCTAATATCGCACATTTCTCTGCAATACGCAACAAGAGAACCTCCTGGACATCTCAACCTACAGCGGACGTTGTTTTGGATCCAAATGCGAGCTGAGTTCCCCGAATTGTCGGACAAGGCTGTAACAGTTTTGATGCCGTTTGCTACAACTTACCTGTTTAAAAGTGGATTTTCTTCACTCACTGCAATTAAATCAAAGTATCGTCAGTGTCTTTCTGTAGAAAACAACTTACGACTCAAGCTGTCACCCATCACTCCAAACATTATGCGGCTATGCTCGAACAAACAAGCTCACAATAATGGTGAGTTGTATTATTAAGCCATTTTTAAGTTTTTAAGTAAACGTATTTATTAAAATTAACAACATAAATTAAATGTATTGATATTATAGTCGTATATTATGTGTGTTAATGTGTATTATAATGTGCACATTGTATACAATGCGTTGGCATTAAAGGGGTTAAAATTAATCCTGTCTTCTGGTAGGGGTACGTGGACAGCTGGTAAATCTGGAAGGGGGTACGAAATAAGAAAAGTTTCGGAACCACTGGTCTTGGGTATACCAGTGTGGCACCCACCAGCATAGCTTGTGCATGGAACAAACTCTACCAAGAAGGTGGAGGCGGACAGAGTGCACAACATCTGATTTTACTCTGAAAAGACAAAAAGGAAAAAGGAAGGCAGGGCACAGAAGTGGCCAATTTCAGTCGCCAATCCGCAGCAGCAGGAGCAGTTCCTTCGAATGTAGCCTGTGAATGGAGAACTCCCTGTCGGTCTCAGCACCTTTAGAGACTTCTCAGAAGCATTCAGGCCAACACCATGGTTCACCATCAATCAATCAATCAATTTTATTTTTATACAGCGCTTTTCACATGTTTCCATGTCACAAAGACGGTTTACATAGAGAAAGATACAGTATGTCCCAGGCCTGATATGATCTCAACCAAGATAGAGCAGTCCCTCTTATGCCTACGTGTGTATCAAGTCTTTTTAAGAGGATATTGTGATCGATAGTATCAAATGCAGCACTTAAATCAAGCAGTACTAGAACAGACACCAAGTTATCAGATGCCATTAGTATATCATTTACAACCCTAACAAGTGCTGTCTCAGTACTATGTCCTTTTCGAAAACCTGA